>CAUYPK010107077.1:0-30667 GCA_963574355.1 Loris lydekkerianus
CTATGAAAGTCCTAGACGGCATCTTCTTCCAGGAGAAGGTTGGTTGTCTATGCTGAGAATGCGTTGTTTAGCGCAGCCGCCTGCATCAATTGTCTTAGCTAGATCTGGAGACCTCGCTGCAGCTTCTCCATCTGCACTTGACCTCCATGGTATGGAGGCAGCTTCTTTCCTGAAGCCTCATGAACCAGTCTCTGCTGGTGACACTGGTGACTTTTCTTCTGCAGGTGCCTCAGCTCTCTCAGCCTTCACAGACTTGAGGAGAGTTGGGCCGTGCTCTGGATCAGGCTTTGGCTGAAAGGAATGTTGTGGCTGGTTTGACCTTCTGTCCAGACACGGAGACTGTCCCCATATCCGTAACAAGGCTATTTTGCTTGCTTAGCATTTGTGCGCTCACTGGAGGAACATTTTTAATTTCCTTCCACAACTTTTCCTTTGCATTCACATCTTTGCTGGCTGATGCAAGACACAAGCCCTCAGCCTGTATCGGCCTCGGCAGGCCTCCTCCATCGTTTCTAGCTTTGGGTTTAAAGTGAGAGAAGTGTGACTCTTCCTTTCACTGAGATGCTTAGAGGCCATGGCAAGGTTATTAATAGGACTAATTTCAATGCTGCTGTGTTTCAGGGAATAGGGAGCCCAAGGAGAGGAGGAGAGACCCCGAGTGGTCCGTCGGTGGAGCGGTCAGAACATACATTTATTAAATTCAACGTCCTATATGGGTGTAGTTTGCAGCACTGCACAACAAGTACAATAGTAACATCCAAGGGCACTCATAACAGATGTAATTATAATGAAAAACTATGAACTGCTGTGAGAATTAGCAAAACGTGACACAGAGATGTAAAGTAAGCACTTGTGGTGGGAAACACGAGGCCACCAGACGTGCTCTGGGCACTCGCCACCAACCTGCAGTGTGTGGAACACATAAAGTGCGACGGAACGGAGTGTGTCTGTTCACATGGAGCAAAGAGCTTCTCCCACCCTTTCCTCCTCCTCCCGAGGGCTGGGAAGAACCCTGTTCACTATAGATCTTCTGCTATAACATGAAAATGTATGTATTTATGTAAAAGTTCTAAAAGGTGATCTTGTAACACTTTGCAACTTTTCTTTTTCACTCTAACCACATACCATGACGTCACTTGAGTAATGGACTGATGGGAGTGAATTGGATGGACTCACGGCGTTGAATTGTACAGACGGACCATAACGCAGTGTAGAGTATTCAGCTTCGGTTCTCCCTTGCTTCAGTGAAATCAACATCTGTACCCAACAATTTGACAACCTAGAAAAGTACTTTCCGTACAAGGTGGGGAATCGGAAAGACAAGAACCCAGGTTCTGATAGCACCGCAAAAACACTGGGGAAATCACAGGTTCCAACGGGATTGACTAATAACAGAAACAGAGGTTGAAGCCACTTTCCAGGTCCAGATTAGCCTGACCATCTACAACAGGCGTCCTCAAACTGCAGCCCACGGGCCACATGAAGCGGTCTGAATTGTATTTGTTAATGTTTTGTTTTTTACTTCAAAATAAGATAAGTGCAGTGTGCATAGGAATTTGTTCATAGTTTTTTTGTTTAAACTATAGTCCAGCCCTCCAACAGTCTGAGGGACAGTGAATTGGCCCCCTGTTAAAAAAGTTTGAGGACACCTGATCTACAACATATATGAAGATTGAAGAAAAAAAAAAAAGACCTTTCTTCTGCACAAAGAATCGTTAGTCTGGTTGACCCTCGGGGTCAGGGCGCCTCTCTCCCCCACACGTGTCTGGGATGCTCCGAGCTCCACTCTCCGCAGTGTTTGTTTTTAATGCACGTAGGTGTTTCCATTTCCCCAAATAAGTCACTGAAGTGAAAACACTTAATGAGCGCCGATCCAAATCTTGATTAGCCACCACCACTTTATGAGGCTATTGGAAAAGAACAGACAAGAATGAGACACAGCTTTCTGAAAGGGCACAAGATATAAAAGATATAAAATATGGAAAGTCAGGATGAACCGGCAAAGCCTTACTTAGGCTACATAGATTCTCTAAGGATCCAAGGACCTTCACTGTGTGGTCTCAGGTTCTAGAAGCCTAATCAAGAAATCAACTAGTTTAGTGTAGGTTGTTGACATTTTTCGTACCATATCCCAAATGTATTAACATTACAAGGGATATATTGTGTCTGTATTGTAGCATTTTCCTGCTCCAGATCCATATCCTCTTCCTTTGACATCTCATTAGGATCATCTAAAAGTCACACTTCCCTGCTTCTTATTATAAAAATGACAGGGTCTTCTCAACAAAGATGTTGGGACAATCGGGTCCACACATGCTACGAGGCAGCTGGACTCCTTCCTCACGGCCCACTCCTAAGTTCACTCAAAATGGATCACCGGCCAAAATGTAAATGCTAATACCGTAACACTGTGAAAGAAAATAAGGTGTAAATTGTCATGAACTTGGGTTAGGCAAAGCGTTCTTAGATAACACACAGGCAGCATAAAAGCAAACAGATAAATTCGACTCAACCAAATGAAGAACTTTTGTGCTTTCAAGAATGCCCATGAGGAAGTGAAAAGACCTCAGAGAATGGAAGAAAATACTTGCAAATCATCTCATCTCTGACCAGGGACCTGCATCTGGCATTTTATTCTCAGTCCATTTGTGTTTCTGTAACAAAATCCCATAAGTTGGGTGGCTTATAGACAATGGAAATATATCACTCACTGCTCTGCAGACTGAAGTCCAAGGTCAAGACGTCGCAGGTTCAGCATCTGGTGACGGCTGCTCTCTCCTCCTGAGAGGGCGACTTGATGCTGGAGCCTGGGAGGAGGGCCCCGGTCCTCACAGGGCAGAAAGGGGGAGGCGAAGGACCCCCTGGTCCTCGCAGGGCAGAAGTAGGGAGGTGAAGGAACTACCCCCTCAGAAGCCCCTTTTTAACAGCACCTAGTCCCACTAAGGGTCCCAACTCATAATACTGTCACATTGGCATCACCTGAATTTGAAAGGGACACATTCAAACCACAGCAGATATATATTAAGAGCTCTTGTAGGGCGCCGCCCCCTATACTGAGGGTGGCAGGTTCAAACCCGGCCCAGGCCAAACTGCAACAATAACAAAAAATAGCTGGGTGCTGTGGCGGGCACCTATAATCCCAGCTACTTGGGAGACTGAGGCAAGACAATCGGCTAAGCCCAAGAGCTGGAGGTTGCTGTGAGCTGTGATGCCACAGTACTCTACCGAGAGCAACAAAATGAAACTCTGTCTCAAAACAAACAAATAACAACAAAAAAACTCTTACAACTCAGTAATTTAAACATAAATGACCCACTTAGAAAATAGGCAAAGGGTCTGCCCTGGTATTTTTCCAGAGGAGATATACAAATAGCCATTAAGCACATAACAGATGCTCAGTAGCATTAGCCATTAGGGGATACAGATCAGAATCACAGTGAGACGCACTTCACACCCCCAGATGGCTGGAGGCAGAAGGCTGATCATAGCCCAGGTGTGGTATAGCTGGACCCTCAAGACTGGGGTGGGGATGTAAAATGAGACAACCACTTGGGAAGACAGGCAGTTCCCTAAGAGGTTAAACACAGGCCACAGGGAGGCTCGTGCCTAGAATCCCAGCACGCTGGCGGACAGACTGAGGCAGGAACATTGCTTGGGGTCGGGAGTTGGAGGCCAGCCTGAGTAAGAGCAAGACCCTGTATCTACTAAAAAATAGAAAAATAGGTCGGGTACCATGGTTTGCTGCTATAGTCCCAGCTGCTCAGGAGGCTGAGGATTGCTTGAGCCCAGGAGTTGGAGATAGCAGTGAACTATGGTGACACTACTGTGTACTCTGTCCAGGGTAACAGAGTGAGACTCTACTAAAAAAAAAAAAAAAAAGGTAAACATAGAGTTATAATATAACCCAGCACTTCATCTCCTAGGGGTAGACCTAACATAAATGAAAACATATATTAACACAAAACATGCATGGATGCTAGTAGCAGCAGCATTCATACTAACTCAGAAGTGGAAACAACCAAAAAGCCCGTCCCCTGATGGATAAAGAAGATGTGGTTTTTGTGTAGAATGAAACCCTATTCAGCCATAAAAAGGGAAGAAGTGGGGCGGCACCTGTGGCTCAAAGGAGCAGGGCGCCGGCCCCATATGCCGGAGGTGGCAGGTTCAAACCCAGCCCAGGCCAAAAACTGCAAAAAAAAAAAAAAAGGTAAGAAGTGTCGACACGGGCTGTCACACAGAGGAACCTCTGAGCATAGTACTCGGAGGAAAAGGGGCCAGGCACAGAAGTCACAGTGTGTGATTCCATTCATATGTAGTAGAAAGTGTCCAGAATAGGTAAATCCATAGGGTTAGTGGTTCACTGGTGTTGGGGAACTAGGGGGAAATTAGAGTGATGGTCACTGGATATGGGTTTCTTTGGGGGTGGATCGTAGGTAGAGTGACTGATGGCACAGCAAAGACGCTTAAGCCCCTGTGCTGCACACTTCAGATGGATGAATGGCATGGTGTGTGAATTATATCTTAATAGCGCTCTTTTTTTTAAATGACAGGGCTATTCACAATGGTATTCTCTATTGTACACACGCAGCAAGATTTAATGGTCTCAGAGACGATGTATCTTCCTAGGTAACACAGACGGCGAGAGAGATGGAAGCAACAGACTTCTGCTCGGACTTTGCCTTTTATTAACTGTGGATTTGGGGTATGTCATTTAACTTCTCTGGGTTTTAGACAGCTTGTCTGAAAAGACAGAGCCCAGAATTAAATAAATACTCCACGTAAGGATTCTATGATCCAGATTTAAAGGGGTCTGTATATGCTTACATGAACATAATTATGAAAGCAAAACATACTGTATCTATTTATTTTAAAAGTATTTTAACAATATGTAAATCATGGCTGTCGTGTGATGGGTGATTAGTATGTTGCTTTTATCCTTGCAAGCTTTTCAATTCCTCCATAACAAGTATATTTAATTTTATACTTGGAAAAACTTTAAAAAAACAAAGACAGTGTTATATTGCATAGGTTAAAATGTGAGAACTTGATAGAAATACAGTCTGTTACAGCTACACATACAGATGTAAGATACTTACAGTTCTCCAGTGATGCATAGAGGTATTTGAAATCCCTCAGTGCATTGAGATTCTTCCACAGAGAATTAAGTTCTCTGTTTGAATACATTCTTGGTTTTCTAACTGAACATAATCCCAGGCACCTAGCTTTGATTTTTATGATGTATGTGCATGAGCTAACTTCATTTACATCAATACTGAGTATCTTTCCCAGCAAAAGGGAAATAAAAAAACACTGAATCTTACAGTTTTATGTGTAAAACTCAGTTTCTTACCGTGAGTCTAAACTAAGAGTGAGACAGACGCTGTGGTAAACAAGTCATGCTTTACAATCAGTAATTTTTCTATGAAGGAAGTGATAAAACAGTGAAGACCTCCTCTTTGTTTCAGATTTCCAAGCTGGGCAACTATGATTTACAAGAGCACTTGGATGAAATGAAGGAAAGGTTTTCTTTAACTAAACAGTGTTTAGTGTGTGCACTTTCATCTCTATGAGCTTGAAACAAAGTCATATATTTTGTGAATAAAAATATAGTTGAAGATCTACATTGTGAGGATGGGTCCTAAGGGGACACAAAACATCCGCCCACATGTGGCTCCAGGCATTTGTCTGTTATGGTTGGAAACTGATCTGGAGGTCACTGTGGACTCAGAGCACCCTGAACAATGAGGCCTCAAGTGGCTTTTCTTCTGGGACACAAATCACCCCTTGCAGTTCGAAGGGACCCAAGATAAACAGTGCTTCCTTTGTTACCTTGCACAGTCAGGGCAACGAACAGGCTTCTGGAGGTGTTTGCCAATTAATTCTGCAGCTCGTAGTGATGAGATTAGGAAATGAAGAAACGGTATGTTGGGTCAGGAGCACCACGTCTTAGCCTGGTGTCTTTATTATAGTTGTTATTTAAATACCCCGTTGCATAAGTATAAGACAGGAAGTGAGTTATATGAACCCTTGGAACAACAATAGCATTGAGTTTCAGATAAGCAGATGTGCCTTGGGTTTTGGGAGTTGATATATGTTTAGTTTTTTTAAACTGCTAAATAGTATTACATTTTCTCTGGGAAAAGCATTCCTAATTATTTAAAAAAAAAAAAAAAAAGCTCTGGTAGTACTGCATAAATATTCTCTGGTTAATAATTGCCACTTGGGCTTGGAACAGTAGACTTTAATTATTTAACTTCTGGCTTTATTTGTGTTTCTTTCAAAAAACTAAAATCTTGTCTTCCAGGGTAAGTGACAGGTGGAATTGAGGTCCTGTGTCTGCTTCCCTGTGCATTGTTCCTGCCGGCTCTGCTGGGTTTTGGTGCTGATCAGAATCTCTGTGCGCACAAGGAGAGGGATCCTCTTACAGTCCACCCAGCTCTGGGGACGCCCTGCTGGATGGCCAGCTGCCAGCCGGCTGGTGTGGGAGAGTTCCCTCCAGGGCCAGCACCCCCAACCCTGGAAAACTGTAGAGAATAGCTCCTTCCTCTGCCAGTTAGAACTGGAGTCCTTATCTGAAACTTTTTCTGTTTTCCCATTTAACTTGACTTGGTTGTATTTTGGATTTAAGATTTTTTTAAAATCTATGCATTTTCTTAAGTTGGGGAGTATAAAAGTATTTTGAATCAGAGCACAAAACATGTTTGTTAACACCCAAAGACATAGCTTCTTCTTTTTTTCTTTTGTTTAATTTTTATTAAATCCTAACTGTATACATCCATGGAGTACAATGTGATGATTTGATATACAATGTGGAATGTTTAAATCAAACCGATTAACATAACCATCACTTTTAATTCTTTTGTTCGAAAAATAAACTAGCTAAGGGGTAGTAAAATGGCATTGGGGGGGTAGAGATTACAAAAATTAATGATTTTATTGACAAGCAAACGTTAAAATGATACTTTATAGTATGGTAAAGCAGTCCTTTATTGATCTCAAAAGAAACAGTGAACTCTGGACTGGGAAATGGAGAGGGCTGTGATGGGCAGGCAGCTCCCTACTGGCTCCGAGGACGTTGTCCCTCATCCCTCCCCCTCCGTGGGGCTGAGGAGACAGGTTCCATTTTCTGCTCAGAAAAAACCAGCAGGGTATCCTGATGCTTTATCTCTGAAGCCAAGTCCACATTACAACTGCATACTGGGTTTTAACACAGTGAATGTAGCTTCAGCTTAAACAAATAATTAACACAAGTTTCTTTAAAGTTTCTCTCTGAAGGATCTCAAAATTCTGATGTAATTTAAAAGAGTATAAAATCAAATGCTGAGGGGGAGGAATTTGCTGTTTTGCTGTCAGGGTTTTAGGCTGACACTTCACATGCAGCTCATTCATTAGTCTGTTAACAACTCTGTTTAAGACCTACTATGTTTTGTTTTGTTTTGTTTTGTTTTGTTAGAGACAGAGTCTCACTTTATCACCCTACTATGTTTTAAAAGTCATGTTGAGGTTGAGAGAAAAGGGTCCAAATGCACCGTTTCAAAACAAAGTCAACAATCCAATTTTTCATCACTGTGTCAACTTTTTTTCCTCTTCACTCTTTTTGTTACGTCTATGAAGATTGCTATTTTGAAAGCAGCGTGCACATTTCTGAACACATCATTTTAAATAGCTATTTGTATAAAACTTAGCTGGGAGCTCAGGGACGGCATCTGCGGTGTTTGGACTGTGCGTTGCCCACCCTTTTCAAGTGGCATTACTGAAGCCCAGCTTTAAATGCTCAATGAACAGGCACATGATACTCAGTAGGCAGCCTTGTTAGAAACTACACTTTGGTCCAAAGATAGCATTTTTATTTATCTGATTTGCTGATTCTTAGAATTAGGTAAATAGTTGCTGGTCATATTGATTTCTGTTAGAAGTTATTGAAAACATCACTTTAGACAGCTGCACTTTAGACAGCTTAGCTTGATCTCTGTGGCTGGTTTTTTTCTCAAACAAGGTAAAAGACAAATCAATGGTCCTTTCACCACTTGAAACCTTAGTTATTCTTACTCTATTTCACGTAAGTAACTCACAGCTACAGATAGGATGGTAGCACCGCGTATGTGTGTGTTCATATGTATGTATTTATAGATTTTGCCTTTACATTTATAATCATATTTTAATAGCATTCTTTTCCAGTTTGGGTTACATTTGTCCTCGGATTTCCACCCTTAGTGGTAATGTTATAACAAGCTGGTTCTTAAAGTATTATTTAATGGTCTTTGGGTTTGATACGGCAACTACTCTCACATTCATCCTTGGTCTTTGTAACCGAACATTCTCTAGTTTATCCCTAGAACCCCTGGGAAATAATAGCTCCTGACATTTGTAGAGTTAAAATATAGGATTAATGATCAGCTTTTAATGTGCAAATTAAGTATTCAGTTAAGGGTATTCAGCTTCCTTTTACCTCTTATTTAACCCAAATTCTCTGTCTAAATGAGTGCAGGTGGAGTTTCTACCTCAACCAACAGGATCACAGTAGGATGGCACTCCTAGATTTAGGGTAAAATAGAAGATCATAAGAATAAATACTTGGAAAAGTGGTATATTTGTATTTCCATTGAAATGCCAGCAGGATTTCAGAGTAGTTACTGATTAACTTTAAAAAGTGCAAGGCCTGACCATCCTCCAAGCAATCTGAGAGTGTTTACCCTCCTCCCTCTTGTGTTCAATCCACTTAAAAAGAGGAGAAGGGGGAAATCTATGGCTTCCACATTCCGGTAAGAAAAGGTCATTTTCTTGTTCAGCACGGTTGTCTCTGTCTCTCTTTGCCTGGTGACGCTCTTTATAAGAGCATCTTAAAAATGGGATGACAGTTTTCACTCATAGCAACCTATTTACAGGATACTTATATGCACCAAACTATATGGTTAAAAACCAGTATGTATTTTGGCTACTGAATAAAGCATTTTAAACTATGACATTAAAAAGAGCCCTGTTCTATTGTCCCTGCCACGAAGGGGACATTTATTTTGCAAAAGGCACGTGCAGGTTGATAACACGTTTCGGGCCTGACACTTCTCCTGCTAATAAAGTCCCTTTTCTTCTTTAAAAAGAAATTATTTTCCCCTTTCAAATAATCTCCTTCTTGCCCTTTGGTGGGCTTTGGGGTCTTGCTGGCAGTGGTGTATTCACTGCAGCTCAAGGCTGGTACACAAGGTTCATTTTTAATTGCTATCTTGTTTGACATTGCCCTATGTCTCGGTAACCTGGGCTGGCAGAGGCACCGTATCCTGGGAGCAGCAGCCCTCAAGGAGACCTTAGTGAACAGCCACACCTCACAGCTGTAGCCAGGAGGGCGACTGCGAACGGCACACTGTGTCCCGAAAACTCTCTGTCCTTCTTTGCATCAGTGTCCTGGCCAACAGGAAAAGTACAACTCAACTACTTGGGAACTTTCGTCATAACAAACCGCTTTAAATGACTTTCGGGGGTTCTTTTGTTATTTCAATAACAATGCCAATTTAGAAGGATACCACTGATTTCTAGCAATCTGAAGCAACATGCTGTTCATAATCTTTGAGAAACCCAAGCCTTACATAAATGAACCTCACAGATTTTCTTTTCCAAGCATTTAGATAGGTAGCCACAGGGGCCAAGATTTTACAGAGGCAAGTTTTAATGAATATGGCATTTATAAAGAGCAATCTAAGAGTTTTAAAATTTAATTAATTAATTTATTTATTTGTTTATTTATTTTTGAGACAGAGTCTCAAACAGAGTCTCTGTTGCCCAGGCTAGAGTGCTTTGGCCTCAGCCCAGCTTAGACCAACCTCAGGCTTCTTAGCTCAAGCAATTCTCCTGCCTTAGCCCCCGAGTGGCTAGGACTATAGGTGCCCACCACAACACCTGGCTACTTCTACTTTTTTTGAGATGTAATCTCACTCTTGCTCAGGCTGGTCTTGAATTCCTAGTCTCAAGCAATCCTCCAGTCTCGGCCTCCCTGAGTGCTGGGATTACAGGCATAACTCACTGCGCCCAGCCGTCAGTCTAAGACTATTAATACTATGACACACGCGGACTTTCAAACAATATCCTTCATTTCAACCTTATACATCCTAGGATATTTCTAAACAAAGGCTAATCTCTCTTTTTAATAAAAGTTCAGCCCAAATTCAATGTGTGTTTCTTAGTGAGACAGAAATGGGGGAGAGGGCGGCGCCTGTGGCTCAAGGGAATAGGGTGCCAGCCCCATATACCAGAGGTGGCAGGTTCAAACCTGGCCCTGGCCAAAAACTACAAATAAATAAATAAATAAATAAATAAATAAATAATACCATTTAAAAAAAAAAAAGAAAGAAAGAAAAGAAATGGGGGAGAATGTGGGAGGGTGGGCGAGTCCTGTGGGCAGGAGATGCTGAGCTTCCTAGTGATCCTGTAAGCCTCCCACCTTCCCTGTGGACTCAGATGCCCTTCCAGCCACAGAACTGCTTTTGACCTAAGTAGAAGTTCATCTGAGGCCCAGTGGACGCTGGTGCTCAGGGCTGGTGGGTGTGGAGGTCCGGGCCAGTGCTCAGGGCTGGTGGGAGTGCAGGTCTGCGCCGGTGCTCAGGGCTGGTGGGTGGGGAGGTTTGGTGCTTCTCTAGCACTTTCTTTTCCCACTTGTTGTGAAAGCAGCGAAGTGGCCATCCTGAGACCTGTGCCTCTGAACCCAGGGACATTGGCAGCTTAGGCCAAATCCAAGAGCTGTGTCATAAATAAATGCCTGCCTGAAATCCTTGTTAATGTGATAGAGACCATTTAAAAATTGTATTATTTATGATAATGCAAATAATTATTTCATAACATCCGTGTTGGCAAAAGCTGAGAGAGGCAGGGCACCCATTTTCCTAATCGATTTTCTTGTTTTCTATCCTATACATGTGAGAAAACAAAAGGAGAGATGGGCTCGGCCTGGTCTACCAGGTTGCTGAGAAGCAGATGTTTAAATCGTGCTGTGTGGTATAGCATAGACGGATCCGTGTCAAACACCGGTGCTTCCAACAACCCCTTTGCATCTAACTTCTCCCTCTGAAGCCCCTCCTGGGGCACCTGCACTAACATGATGTGTCATCAAGGCCCCACAAAGAAGTTTGCACTGAGGTTCCCGAACTCTCTAAATAGATCTCTAGGAGTGCCAGTTTTGCACCATCAAAAGCCTAAATTCTTGGAGGCGGTTCGTATGTTAAAAAGGCCATTTCTCTCAGCTAATACCCAGTTTTGAAATCTGGATTAAGGATCTTGATTAGCACAAGTCCATAAAGTCTTCATACTGAGAAGGAAAGATTTACTTGAAAGAGTGGACTACATATGTGAAGTTTAGAAAAGGGAAATTAAGTTGACTATAGCATTTCTTACCCGTGATTTTTGTTACCTGGAAACAACCTCTAAGTGAAGTTCAAAACACTGGTTCTTTTAAACTGAAGTGTAGCAAGTAGAAAATAATCTTCAGGGATGAGAAGAAGTGCTGTTTTGTTTTTCTTTAAATCTCTACTATTTTTCAAAGTTATCATTGAAAAACCTGATACAGGGCACCTGTTATATTCGTGTTGTGTTGATGAGGGTTGTTCGAGACAGCTTTGGTATTTTCGAGTCTTAAGCAGAATTGAAAAGCTGGGGCAAGCATAGCAGATTGCACTCTCGTCAGATACATTTTGCAAGAAAAGTCTCTGATACATGTCACAAAAATTGGGCAAGGAAAATGGAGACCCTTTTGAAATTAATGTCATGGTTCATACACTGGACTTCATCAGTTTATATTTACTGAAGTACCAAAAAAACATGTTACCATATGATTTTTGCACTTACAGAATCTTTGCGTATTGCCTACCTTATAAAAAACAACACTGACTTTCTTTAAAAGGAAATTTAGATTTGCTTCCTTTCCAAATGTTTGTGTCTTCCAGTTTACCAGTGGTTCTTTAACCAAAATTAAACACACCATTAAAAAGAAATAAAAATAAAAGACATAGATGATACTAAGAAAAGCAAAACTTCGAATCCTACTTACCTGATAATCAGATGGTTGGATGTGCAGTTTTCTTATTTTACAAACCCAAAACGACCCCATGTAATGAGTAGTTTCTTAATTCTTGAGAGAAGTTGCCACAGCTAGCAGCTTTCTCACAGTGTCAAGAAAGATAGTTATTATTCATCCCACACATGGCAATATGGAGAGTGTTGTCAGAGGGAAACCGTGGCTTTGCAGGGAATCCTTGCTGCCAATGGACTCACAGTTTTTTCTCAGCTATTATTTTAATTGAAGAATAAGAGCACGATCTGGTGTTTAGAGCAGCAATATTGTCACAAGTGGAGCCTAAGCCTCCCACATTTTCATGAACGGCAGCTCACATGCCTATCTAATCGTTTTCCCTGAGAGCAATATGTCTGCTGTGTCTTTAAAAGCACCACTGTGTCAGCTTTCGTCTAGCTATTTGCACTTTTACCTGTAATCTGATTGTAGGAAGAAAAGGAGAACTTAGTTCCCCCTCCCTGGTACCCTGGCACCAATAGCATTTGTTTAGTTAGTAACCCTATCTCAGCCAGGACTCTTCCCTTGGCTGGGTTTGTGGCTCTGTGTACATAGCTGCATCTCCATGGCAACAGGAAAACATGATGCTGGAGATTCAAAAAGGGGCAAAGGAGTGGATGGAACTCTACCCCCACCTCCAGCCTCCTGGGAGGGGCCGGGCTAATTTATATGTCAAGTTAAGGGATGTTGGGACGCAGAGATCAAAGAAGGTCAAAGCTGGGCTCTCGGAATGGGAGATATTTGTTGTGTTTAATATATATACAAACAAGTCCAAGAAGAGAAGTTGAAACCCTGAGAAGTATACAGCTAGTGGTTGGTAAACAGAAATAACACAACTTATAATGGAAAGGCTGCTAAAATGGCCAGGCACTTTAAGAAGCTGTCTTAGGCTCGGCGCCTGTGGCTCAAGCGGCTAAGGCGCCAGCCACATACACCTGAGCTGGCGGGTTCGAATCCAGCCCGGGCCCTCCAAACAACAATGATGGCTGCAACCAAAAAATAGTTGGGTGTTGTAGCAGGTGCCTGTCATCCCAGCTACTTGGGAGATGGAGGCAGGAGAATCGCTTGAGCCCAGGAGTTGGAGGTTGCTGTGAGCTGTGATGCCACAGCACTCTACCCAGGGCAACAGCTTGAGGCTCTGTCTCAAAAAAAAAAAAAAAGAGAGAGAAGCCGTCTTAATTTAAATCGGGATAAATTAAGATAGTGACAACCTTAATCGAAATTGAAAGTACGGATCACTTGCGAACAGTGACTAAAGTTCTAACTATACTTTGCAAATACTTGTAATGCCTTCTGGCTATATATAATGCTGAGCTGACCAATGTGCACGTTGGAAATTTCTAGTTTCACATCTTGGCTACATATGTTTCGTTATTAAGAGCATTTGTTTCTTACTATTAACAATACAGTGAACTCCATGCTGTTAAACAGCATTAACCTGACAGATCGTGGGATAGGGGCTGGGCTTGATGGAGAAAGGGGCTTTGTGTTTGGGGGGGCCCATTAGCGAAATAATTAATAAGCCTATAGCAAAACTGATATGATGGGGAATGAGTTCTATTCAGTTAACTCAATTGGGGCCACGTGAAGCGTGGATAATTGAAATTCACAGATAATCCAAAAACCTCTCTTTAACCAATAACTTCAAACTTCTTCCCCTTCAAACCAATTATCAGAGAAGCTAACAAATCGAAAAAAATGGATTAAATTGAATTTCACTTCTGCAGAGATCACCACTATGATGTCTTTTTATTAATTCCAAGCAAGACCAAAGATTAACTGTATTCTAGAGGCTAAATTACAAATAGTTCCCAACAATTAAAAAACATTATATTATAAAGGTTTGTTTATAAAATCAGTAATTTGATGCTTTTTCTCATAGAACAATATAGTTCATTGTGGTTGAGTTCCAAGGTAGCCCCTGCAGGTCAACCAGTCACCTAATGACACTGAGCTACCTTTAGGGTTCTAAGTTCCTTAATCAGAGCTCTTTGAATCCTAAATCCTTACCCTCCAGCCACTAAATCTCTCCAAGCCTTAAATTCAAGTTGCTTTTTAAAGAAATTCAAGTTATACTCACATAACATAAAATTAACCATTTTAAAACGTACAATTCCAGGGCATTTAGTGATTCATGACGCTGAGCAACCACCACCTCTATCTGTTAATAGTTTCAAAGCCCTTTCCCCATCCAGAAAGGAAGCCCCTCTTGGACCCATCAGAGACCAGTTCCATGTCCCCTCTTCCTCTGGTCCCTGCAGCCCCTCATCTGCTTCTTGTCCCGTGGATCTGCCTGTACTGGACGTTTCATTCATGTGGGACCATCGCCCCGGGCATTCTGTGCCTGGCACTTTTCAATGACATGTTTCCATTTGAGCTCAGCTGCTGTCAGCGCTTCCTTCCTTTCCTGGCTGAATAATACTCCATGCTGGGGACAGACCACATTGTGCTTATCCACTCGCCCACTGGGGACACTGGGGTTGTTTCCACCCTGTGGCTATCGTGAATAATTCTACTATCAAAGGTAAAAAGACTCTCCCTGACAGTGGAAGGAAAGCAGAAGTGAAGCAGTTGAAGGCCCTGCAGGAAGGACCCTGAGGGGGTTAGGATGGGGCACAGGAGGGGCCCCAAGGCACTGTGGGGGTGGTGGGGTGATCTGGAGGCCCCCTAGGGCCGTGTCTGGGCTGCAGCCCCATCCCCCAAGTCCTCCAGACAATGCTCAAGTCTCAATAATGGGAATGATTCCAGACAGGGACAACCGTGGCGGTGGCAGGGACTCTTCAGGGGGCAGCCGTGGCTGGCACAGGCCTCCGAGGGTCTTCAGGGTGGACAGCATGCATGTCCCTCAGATCCCAGCTGTATGGGGCCTGGACTGTGCCTGGACTCAGACTAACGCTGGAAGAAATCACCATGAGCCTCTCACCTGCTCCCGCTTTCCTGCAAACACAGGGGTCAGAAGAGGTTCCCATAGCAGCCACCAGTGTCAAGGTGAAGACCCCACTCCACAGAAAATCCTGTGCCCCCAGCTTGGGTGTCCAGTGCCCAGAAAACCCACACCTCCTGGTATGGTCAGGACAGGGAGGTGCCGGCCAGGGCTAAAGGCAAGGTCTTCCCTGGCGTGGAAGGTCTGGCTTTTTCAGTGAGTACCATGGTCAGTATTCCTCATAGGAGAACAGGATGAGCTACATAACTTCTGCTTTGGAATTTGGTACATATGTTGTGCTTCTTGATATGTGTTTCACATTCATTTCCGCGTGTACAGATATACACAGGCATGTATACACATATATGTAAGGACTATATATAATTTTAGAAAAGAAGTTGTATGTACCCCTGTTCATTTTATTAGTTCCATAAACTTCATATAAAGTCCATAAATAAAATTGGCCCCAAATCCAGTCACACCAACCTGTATTTCATTTTTTGCCTATTTCCTTTCTGTACTTATCGTAGACTATTTAAAAGTTTTATATTTTGCCTTTTTCACTATTTCATCACTTCTCTAGATATTTCATAATTTATAAAAATATACGTGGCAACATTTGGCTTTCACAGCTTTGAAGAGTGCTGTGGTGAGGGCAATCCTCCATGCACCCTATGATGTAAAGAAGGGTGCCCCTGCATCGGGTAGCGGCAGCTAAAAACAGTGCTCCTTCTAAAAGTGTGCGTGCCTTTCACATGCCATCAGCAAAGTGCTTGCAGATGCAAACGGTTTCAAGTTTCACTAGAGACCCAGGCAGTGTGGGAACGCCCACCCAGGGGCACTCGGCAGCCCTGGTTCTGTGTCCTGAGGAAGTCACTTCTGCTGCCCGCCTCCTCCTCCATTGTCTGCGTGACAGAGTGGACATAGAGCTGCCCCATCTGCTACCCAGGGCGGGTGAGGGCCCAGCACAAAGACCATGCAGAGCGGGGTCTGCCCGTCCAGCTCTTGGGCACTTTCTGTTTCTCCTTGTTTGTGGACTGAAGAGGGGAGGCTCATGGGGGCATCACATAGGTGGTAGTTCATCCCAGCCCCTCCTCTACGTGCGGATTCCCCCCGAGGAAGCCACGCTGTGGATAGAAGCCGGCAAGTTGCACAGCAGCGTGAAGGGCAGGGACAGGGGCCCTCCGGACCTTGCTCATGTTTGGTTGGAATCTCCTCAACCTGAACAGGAGTGTCTCTGCCTCGGGCACTTGCTGTCCCATCCTCCTCCATGGACATCTCACAGGGGGCATTCTGGCCACATTGTTTAGCAGGACTGACATTATTTGAAGGACACTTCCTGTCCGCTCTTCCATCCTAAATCTTCCTCCCTCTCCTCTGGTTTTGGAGAAAGAAGTGCTGTCCCTTCTCAAAAAGCAGCTTCTCCTGGGTCCCTTCTTCATCCACTGCCACAAGTCGTGTTATTTTCATCATTTCTACCTGTCAGCTTTTGGCTCTTCTCTGAGTCAACAAGTTTATCCAAAGTCTTCCAGCTATAAAACCACAACAAAAACAGCCTCCCGTGCCAGGAGGCTACACACACACCCGGCCGAGCTACTCGGCCTCTAGAGACCCACAGACACATTATGTGCCCTTCCACCTCTGCTGGCCGTGCTCTGGTGGGGGACACAGACAGTGCTGGTAAGTTGGGAGAGGCGCAGTACCAAGAAAATGGTCTTAAAGGTGTCATTTTCTCCTTGCAGGGGAAAATGCAGCAGAAGGAGGAACAGTAGAGAGAGGGATGTATATAGACGTATTAAAATAAAACCTCTCACAGAGAAAGCTGCGAAGTGTGGCAGGCAGTGGGCACGGTGGGCAGCAGCTGACTGCCTGTGCTTCAGCTCTGATCCCCACGCCCTGCTTGGGGACCACCCCAGCGAGCTCCAGTTTCCCCACCTGCAAACAGGCACAATGACAGTGCCGCCTCTGCAGGTGGTCAGGGGGTTTCCCTAACTTAATGTCTTTAAAGCCTTTAGACAGTGCCCTGCACAAATTAGGCCACATGAACCACTGTGGTTCAAAGATATATGAGAAATCACTTTGCAAAGAATCAGAAAATGATACAATCACTTGACCCATGAATGGGGAAAATCATTTTACCTGCCATTCGGTTTTGCCTGTAAACTGGGCATAAAAGTGCAGGTACTGTGAACACGGAAAGCCTGTGCATTTTCTGGCTTTGTCTGTGGAATGTCCTGCTTCTCTGTAGAGTGGAACCTGGGAGTCTAAACAGATTGCCTAGAGGTCGTCTGTTCCCTACCATGTTGGTGAGGAAGGTAGCAGACGCCTGTGGGGCTGATGTGCAGTATTGTGAGTGGGGGACAGTATTGGGAGTGGGGGACATGGGGGACAGGACACTGTGTCCAGAACACAGGCCTCTGGCAGACGGAAGTGAGGGGTTTCTGGTCAATTCCCACCCACTTCTGATGGTGACGGAGACGTGTCCCCTGGCAGCCCGGGAACCAGCCGTGTACCTGTTTGTTTAGAGAGCAGGAGGTGTCTGTGTGGCACTGAGGTACCCGCAGAGCCTGTTTGTCGGCACCCCACACCACAGTGTTCCAGAATGGACGTTCTCCTAAGGGCAAGCAGCCACTGCTGAAGCCACTGAGATTTCATAGTGCAATAGGCTGCTCCAGTCCCAGGTAATTTGTGAAACGCTGTGTGATTGGATGCGTTTATAATACTAAAGATCCAGAATATCTTCCAGGAAATATGGATATCTAAGAGAACACTTTTGACCTTTGTAAAATCCACAAAAAAAGCAACATTAAAATTTTATGATTTTGAAAGCAGTGTCTGTATCATCAGAGCGGCCACAGATATTAGTTTTGAATGCTGGTTCACCTGCTAGGGGTCCCTGCTGTGATGCGATCAATGTGACATTCTAATTGGCATTATAGATGGAGCTGTCTACAACGGTTACTCTGCGATGCTCAACAAAAATGCCCAAAGCCAGTAAAAATCCCACACCTCACCAAGGACGTACGCAGTGTGTATAACTGTCAGCTCTCAGCACTGTGCGAGCGTGCAGGGCTGCGAACGCGCGGGAAGGAGGACAGAGCCCCTCTCTTAAGAGCTGGCCACCCAGGATAGGAGAGGGACATGGGTCGGAGATAGTGATCATGTAAGTTCTAGAAAGCCACAGGGTCAGGAGCTCTGGTGGGGAGGATGACTCCGTCTTGGTGACGATAGCTACTGATGCCCATGTCAAGAGCATCATCCTCACAAGGGCAGGGGAAGGTCTGTGCATCGAGGGGCTGGGCAGGCAGGATTTGTTTCCCTGGCTCAGTGGAGGTGCTGAGAGCCAAGGCATGAGCAGAGGTGTGAGAGGCAGCGTGGGGACTGCCCAGCAGCGGGTTTCTGGGTTCCTTCTCTGTCTGGCCCACAGCCAGAGTCTCTTCTTTCTACAGTCTGTTCAGTTTATATGGAGCTTCTGTTAATAAATCGCTAAATTACCAAGAGTCTCCTCTGTGCCACACCTGTGTTTCATAAAACAAAACAAAACATATATATATATAGTTTCATATATATATATATGTATATATATAAATATATATATAATTTCATTTAATCCTCAGATATGCTAAGTAAGTTACCCCGAACTTTGAGTAAAGCAGTAAACCCAGGAACGTCCCCTTCTCGGGCCTCCTTCTCCAACCTGCTTCTGTGCACTGTTGGTACAACTTCAGGAAACATCCATGTTCTAAAATCAACTTTACTGTAAACAAAAGATATCTTTGAAAGGTCAAATGATTATAATAATGAATAGTCTCATATGTAATTATTTAAAACACATTTATTTTTTTGAGGGCAGACTTAGTGTGTACAGATTACATGTGTTAATCCTGAGTGAAGTGAAATTTAGACGTAATTTCTCTCTTTTCATCTCACCCACTTTTTAGGAACCAGAAAATGATATAGCATATAATTTAGAAGTTGAAAAGAAATAACAATGAGTGAAGAATATAGTTCCCAAAATAAATAGATAGATCTGACATTTTCAGCAGTGTATTTAGAAGACTTTTAACCATTTTGATATCTTTGTGCTCTAAACCCTGGTAGAGTAAAGTCAGATTCTGCACTGGCAGAGGAAAGCATTTTACCTGAAAACCCTCTAAAAAACACATGGCATTCTCTACTTCCACGGACCCAGCAGTTCCTGAGACGCTCTTGACAATGGGGTTTATTGGGTCACAGGTCACGAAGCACAAGAAGTAAAGTATTTCCCAGAAGGTGGGTGTCCTCACTGGTTTGACCATCTCTGCTTGCACGTGCACCTCTGTTTCCTCTGAGTTCAGAGCAAGTGTTAAACACACTGGGGACAGCCAGGAAGAAAGTAACACCCCAGCAACAAGCGGGCAGGAGTGCAGGTCCACCAAGGGCAGTTGTCTAGCTGCAGTCTCATTTTATTTGCTATATGGCTGGGTCTACAAAGAGGTGAGTTGAGTCAGAAGCACATTTCAACAGGTCACATGGGGCACCCCAAAGACTGTGACAGCAAACAGCAGGGTCCCATCAGTGTGTCCATCCTGCGGACCCAGGGAGAGACTCCTCCCATCTTCCTGGGCACTCTCCCTGGCTGGCACGGAAGCAGATGCTGGTGGAGGCCTATGTGCTTCTGCTGGGGGTTGGGGGGTGGGGGGCAGGACCACGTCCTCTTGGCTCTCAGGAAACTCCTGGTAGTGCTGGGTACTTTCCCGCAGCTCACAGTGCTGCCGGCTGGTGGCGTCTGGGCCGGTCTTTAGTTGGCTTCCTCCTTGTTGGAGGTGACAGGGGGACTCTCCGCCACCTTGGAGTAATCTCATCTCTACAGTCCCAGGGCTTAGCAGGTGGAGGGGTCAGTGAAGATGAAGTTCAAGGCCATGGACTGGCCGTGTCCTCTCTCTAGTTGGGGGGTAGAGACACCAGAAGCTGTTATTTTATTCTTTTATACCTACATAAGTGTATTTTCTTTTATACATGAGAACATCTCAATTTTGTGATTTAGAAAGATTTCCATGAACTCAGGTCAGGGGTGAGGCAGCACCTGGCCAGGGCTGCGCTTCCTTGGGGTTCCCTGGGCCTATTCACTTTATCTTGTTTTTAATATAGGATGGACAATGCATTCTTCAGACCATCTACATGAAATGTGCTTTAGAAACAAATATTTACTTGATGTTTTGACTAACTCACCCTTCATTCTTTACGTTAATTTCTGTGTTTTTACATTACTAATAATTGTACTGCAGTGGTGTTCCCACGCCTGTTTGTACTCAAGTTCTCAATTTTTTTTGGACTGGTGACTTTTTGAGACAGAGTCTCACTATGTTACCCTTGGTAGAGTGCTGTGATGTCACAGCTCACAGAAACCTCAAACTCTTGGGCTTAAGCGATTCTCTTGCCTCAGCCTCCCAAGCAGCTGGGACTACAGGAGGACTGGTTACTTTTTAAAGAGGCTTGTGTTTTCCCCACCATCCTCGGCAGCCTCGTACCTAGGCTCTGTTTTAGGGTCCAGGTGGGTCAGCAATGGTGTTCTCACTCGGCGTTCATTCACAGTTTATCCAAACAAACAGGGTAGCTTTAATTACGCAGACGGATCCCCATAGGAACAGCAGTCCCAGCATCTCAGCAGTTGTAAAGATCAGAGTAAACAGATGGGGTCAACACCGTGCTCTCTAAGCCCAGTTTTTGCCAAATTATCGCCTTTTTTCATGCTGGAAATGTGTTGTCCCCTTCAGAAGATCCCTGTGTCCGAGACATTTTCAGACAGCCCTTTGCTGGTAAGTGGGGCCAGCCGCCTCCTTGGCAGGGGGCACTGCTGGGGACGCAGAAGTTTCCATGGCTCGTGGACGGCTGGAAGCCCCAGGAGGTGCTGTGATATGCGCTCCACCAGTCCTGTTGGTGACACCAAACTTTGAGGAAGAAGCGGGCCCTTCCTCCATGCGGTGACTGTCACGTGAGTCACCCCCGTAGCTGTATGCAGTCACCCTCCATTGTAGTTCGTTCAGTGGTGATTAAGAGGCATGCGACTTTCTCAGCGTGTTCATATTCATCTGGACATATTCATGTTGGACATTGGGCAGAAGGACGTCTGAGCTCTGTTTGGATCCCACTTCTACCTGAAGTTGAGCAGGCCCTAAGTTCCTCGGGCCTCAGTTTCCTCTTTTTGACATTGATGCGATTGCCATTTCTTAGGGCTGCTATGAAATACGGCATGTAAGAATCCTTCAGACTGCAAAGCACTCTGCAAACTGGAAAGTGACTTTATATTTATTTATTTTGTAGAGACAGTGTTTCACTTCACCGCCCTCAGTAGAGTGCCATGATGTCACACGGCTCACAGCAACCCCCAGCTCTTGGGCTTACGCGGTTCTCTTTCCTCAGCCTCCTGAGCAGTTGGGACGATAGGCACCCGCCACAACGCCCGGCTATTTTTTTGTTGCAGTTTGGCCGGGGCCGGGTTTGAGGTCTCCACCCTTGGTATATGAGGCCAGCGCCCCACTCACTGAGCCACAGGCACCATCCAAGGGACGTGACTTTTTTAAATAGGAAGACAACGGGGAGGGAAAAGGTTTATTCTATTCATTTTTAAGGTATAAAAGGTGTGAAAATTATAGTGAATAGTGTGTGACGTCCTCTTTCTCTTTGCTGTGCTCACTATAGATTTTCGTTAATTTGTAAAAACAACCTTACATCTGGAAATCTTGCCTTAAAATATACATTTCTGAAGGAGGTAATATTAGGTTGAACCACACGAAGTTATCATGTATTAAGTCAAAATGGTCAAATAGAAGCAATTTCATAGGATTCAGCTGGTCATTTTTCTCAAATAATGTGTTAGTTAGAGGTTGTATTCCTTTAAAAAATTGGCGTCAAATACATGATATGTCCGTGATCAGCAATATGTCATAAAACCAAAGCTGCAGTAATTACTGATGCCTGCACTAATTTTAAATAGTCAAATTATGCTCCATGACATTGGATTTTAGAGCTGAAAAGCACCTCTGAGATCATTAACCCAACATTATTTTTAAGATATGGAAATTGAGTCTCAAAGAGGTTAATCACATGGCCAGGCTCAGAATTCTGGTTTCCTGATTTCCAATTCAGGGCTTCGCCCCTCCACATGGCCGCCCTCACACAAAGTGCTTCTCCAACAGCTTGATTGTACAAGAGCCTGGTGCTCTGACAAATTTGCATATAAAATGATTATAAGAAACCACAGTTCTAGCTCAGCGTAAATACAGCCTAATGAAAGTATTAATGGTAAAGTATTAAACATTCACTTAATACTTCTGCTGGCTCTTTATACCTCGGGACATATGTATATTACAAATGGCTTGGCTGGACTATTCTCCGTAGGGTCTCTAAGGGCCCCAAGCAACCTGCCCCTCCCCTCTACCACTAAAGAAAGCAAAGCGGAGGAGAAACCTCTTGGCTCTTTGAGTGGTGTCAACTGTCCACTGGATGGTCATGTTGGGCCCTTTGCTCAGGTGGCAGGTGAGGGGCACCTGAAGGACCCAGCTGGAGAGACAGTGAGGCCACAACCTCCGAGCTTAGAGACTGTATGTCCATTGAGCTGAAACCTGAACTTGTCAGTCTTATTCCTGTGTTTCTGGGGTGGTGTCCCAAATGGAAACTGACCTATCACCCCCAGACAAAATCCAGACTTCCAGGCTGTCCCCAGAGCAGATGTGTGTTCTGGCTGTGGGCGCAGACATCCTCTGCACCGTGACGCCAGGCTGTCGTTAAGCTGAGCACTAAAGCAATTGTCTGCTCCCAGGCACAGTGATGGCCTGTTACCTTGGTGAAGGCACCCGCACCCCAGAGAAACCCTCTAAGCCAAGTTAGACAGGATGGGGCCGCTGGCCTCAGATTGGAGGGCTGGACACCAGGAGCTGAGGGCCTGTGGCACTGTCTTTGTCAGAGCACTGGACGCATCGCCATCATCTGACTGTGTCCCTCCTTGCGTTTCTCTGGCTGGGAGGCTCTTTCAGGCACCATGTATTTTTTTCCTTTTATATCTGCCATAATTACTACCTAGGAGGCTTTCATTAAAAAGTGTTGGATGAACGAAGGAACACATGTGCTCTGACCAGGGCTTGGTTTTATGAACACGCAGGGTAGACCTTGGGAATATGAACTGAGTGGTGTCATCAGCACCAGTTTGTGGAATTACATTATTAAACGTTCATCTACTCAGATTAAAGGGTTTTTCTACACGGGCATGTGCTTTTGAAATGCAGCGCCCTGAAGTCATTACCACCCACTAGCAGCTGAGTGTGAACTGGTTTATCAGTCACTGCCCTCGACTCCCTGAAAAGGCCTTCAGAGAGCAGAAATCAGGGAACCCAGCGGGGTGGGGTCTCCAGCACCTTCTCCCAGCGTTTCCACGACACCTGCCCTGGGGTCTCAGGTGAGCCAGGACTGAGCCCCCACCTCCAGGGCCAGGGTGTGCATTTGCTTTTCCACTTTTCTGATGAAATTGCCCACAAACTGATTAACGCTGGCTGTCTACAAAACACTCAAGTAAATGTTGAAAAGCAGCAAAACCAGAGAGGCATGGTTCTGCGAGCCAACCTGGGCTCCCTGGATAGTCCCTCCTCTCCTGGGCATTCACTGCTGCCCAGACAGCACCTCTGAGAGAGACTTGTGCACATGTGCTCGTGGGTGCATGTGTGTCTGCGTGGTGAGTGCATGTACGCACACGCTTGCATGTGTGCATGGGGGAGTGCTGCAAATCGGGCTATCTGAATATTTAGGGAAGCCATCAGAGCAATGTTTTTGAATGGTTAAGTGCGATTCAGGAGAACCATTTTAAGAAAGAAAGACATGGTGCTGTGAAAAACGACCTGAGACCTGTTTCTGGAACCGGGGCAGTGGGCCACATTTTCTGCAGGGAAGCTGTGTGCAGCCCTGCGGCACCGGTACCTGCACCCTGGGTGGGGCTTGCTGGGCACCGAGTCCAGGGCACCCTTGTCAGACACACAGGCCCATCTTCTGCAGAGTCTGGGCGGAAGGCACATGATTCACGCATTCTCTGTTCCATTTAGCAATTTGACTTCTGTAGGTTTTCTAACTTTGTTATGTCTAACAAATTTCATCTTTTACAACACATGATAAAAAGAACTGGGTTAGACTGAAATTGTATAGCCGTTTCTGTGGCTTGGTGAGGAAGTCAGGGTGTGTTTTGCTTTGCGTTCTATGCCCACCTCAAAGGAGGATGAAAACAGCACTACTTGTCCAGTCTCATTATGGAAATTGGCATGGCCCTTGGAGAGGCCCTGGGCTCCCCCGTCTGGAAACCAGGCACTGCACCTGTCGGTGACCCGCCAGAGGCCACAGATCACAACCTGCCATTTTAGAGCATAGAACCTGGGCCAAGTCTCCCATTTACCTTAAACCCAGACATAAAAAAAGGAGGCAGAGGGTGAGTTCATGGTTCTCCCCATTCCTTAAAACACCTGCAGTGGAGGGAAAAGGTGACATTCCCAGTGATGCCATGGCTGGCTCTGTTATTCTGCTTCACAGCCACAGGGAAGTGTGTTCTCTTTTTTTTTTCGAATGTGTCAAGAACCAGGGACACAGGGACATGTTCCCACCCACCACATCTTCCCAGTGGAGATGAAGACGCTTTTCCTCACTTCCTCGCACCTATCTCCTCTGACACATGGGCTCTTCCTCTCCAAAAATAAAGGCACTGGCAAGGCATGGACATGCATCTCCGCGCCCCTTCCCTTAATTGTCACAGTGAATCGGATGGGAGGAGCAGATAGAAGCAAGAAGGCTTGGGAAGAGGCCGCCCTTTGTAAAGTCACAGGAGCAGTCATTCCAGGATGTCGATTTGCTCTGTTTTGTCTGTTTTTTAAAGGTTTCGGTTGTGAATCAGATATACATATATATATATATATATATATATATGTATATATATATATGTATATATATATATATATATATATTTTTTTTTTTTTTTTTCCCTCTTTTGGCGAGCTTTGTTTCATGGAGTTTTCCACGCTGTTGTTATTACTAACAATGGACTCAAGTGAAGGGTGGAAGGATAGGAAGAAAATGGTTTACTAGAAATAATTATGAGGCTGTGGCAGATCAGGAGATGGGATAGTATAGAATTTTATTTGATTCTCTCTCTGCGCACTCAAGTCTCAAGTACGCTTCACATGAGTATGCAATTAATCTTGACGTGTAAAGACTGGCTAGCATTCTAAATCTTAGGAAAATACGCCTCAGCAGAATCCTCCAACATACTAGCATAGAAAGCAGGGGACAGGAAGGGAATTTGGATTATTATAAATAACTCTAATGTGTCCTGCTGCGTGCTCCCTGCCTCCTCATCTCTGTGAGTCTTTGCGGCCTACAGTTGCTCTGGGAGTGAGGGGAGGCCCTGAACACGGTGTCTGCCTCTGTGTCTGTTTATTTTCCTCTACTACCCTGCCTTCAAGGCTGTCCCAAGAAGGGCTCCCACAGTCTCCTTGAGCAATTCACTCAAAGACTTCCCTGCGCTCTGTGCTAGGAAATGCATCCTCTTGGAAGCTCAGCTATCTAAAAATCTCCTGCCTGTTTATCCTTCTCTGTTTCCATCCCTCCGCAGAATGACAGTTCTGAACGAGCAAGGTCCCCACCACGTGCTGGAGAAATCTGCAGTGTATCGTCTGATACCACTCATCCTCTGATGGATGCGGATAGAAAAGGAGTTAAACCTTTGCAACCTTGATTAACTATACACTTGAGATCTCAATAGCTGCTGGACGAAAATGTCACTAATATGCTGTAATCAGGCACATCAAGTCAGCATGGCATAAATTGTAAATTTGTGTCAAGCTAGGTGTACGACAGAAATTACCCGGCCTGCGTGTATGGAGGGTAAAAATAAGAGCTGGTGTGAGCGTGTACCACCAGGATGCCCTGAATCTCTGGGGCCCAAGGACAGCCTGGTAACCAGGAGAGCAAACCCCGTGAGGGCTGGGGAGACCTGCAGAACCTCAGACTGGGAGTTCTGGGGACACTGAAGAGCAGCTTTTCTTAAACTCTTACCTTAATGGGCAATTAATCCTCATATGTGAGAGCACTGTGTGAGGGCAAAGCGGCCAGACTGTGCTCACAGTGCGTGAAGGCGTCTTAGATGTGTGGTCTGAAGTTCGAACTCATCGAGCTGTCATTTTATTTTGTATTTATTTATTTATTTTGTATTTATTGTTTTTTTGAGACAGAGTCTCACTATGTTGCCCTCAGTGGAGTGCTGTCCTGTCATAGCTCACAGCAACCTCAAACTTTTGGGTGTAAGTCAGTGTTCTCAACCTGTGGGTCGAGACCCACAGGAACTATATTAAAGGGCCGTGGCATTAGGAAGGTTGAGAACCACTGGCTTAAGTGATTCTCCTGCCTCAGCCTCCCAAGTAGCTGGGACTAGAGGCGCCCACCACAACGCCCGGCTTCTTTTTCATTGCAGTTGTTTAGTTGGCCCAGGCTGAGTTCGAACCCACCACCCTTGGTGTATGTGGCTGGCGCCGTAACCACTGTGCTACGGGCGCTGAGCTGAACTTTCATTCTAGATCCAGATTCTTCTTATTCCTCTGCTCCCCTCCCCCACTCAGTGTCACAGAGAGTTGAGTTAGTCACATCCCCATCAGTGGTGTGAAGTCTTTGCGCGGGCTGTGCAGGCCTTGCCTGTGTCCGGTCCTGCAAATGTCAGCCACAGTAATGCGTCTGCCTTTCCTGTTCATGTGTTTCCTTGACAAGTGTGTGGCTTTGTGTTGGGGTATCCTTAATGAATGTGGATGGTGCAGTGTTATGTGCTGTGTCCTGCTCCTTACTCAGCTCACTCAGTAGCTGCTGGGCCGCCCACTCCGTGATGCAGGTAAAGCACCGGAGCTTCTCCCCACTACCAGGCTGCCCCTGTATACATCGTCCTCCCAGATTGGGACGTCCACAGCAGCACCCTCACAAACACCTCCTGAACAGTAAACGTTCTCATAGACGTTCCTTGTGGGAAGGTGTGATTTGGGTCAGCCCAGTGCGGCCAGGCGGCTCTCCTGCACACTGCTGCTAACCCAGAAAGTGAGCAGAGTGGGGCTGGCATCACAGGGCACAGCAGAGGGGGAAGCATAGCCTCCCAGGCCTGCCGTCCCCTGCGCCCTGGGTCCACTACCATCTGACCTGTCCTAGTACCAGCAGCTATAACAATCAGAGATGGATCAGGGATTTGTCTTCATACCCGGCAGAGCAAATCTCCTCATTATGCTTCTTGTAGATGACCTGCTATTTTGTAGAAGTTTATTTCAAAAGTTCCTTAAGAGAATCCAACTTGAATTTGATCAATGTTGCACTGAATTTATATAGGTTAAGTTAAGGCTAATTGGAGGTATTTAGAACATGCAAGAGAGTGCTATTTCAGATCGTTCATTTCTTTATTCATTTTTACTTTTTTTGGCAGGGGCTAAGTTTGAACCTGCCACCTCTGGCATATGGGGCTGGTGCCCTACTCCTTTGAGCCACAGGCGCCGCTCTTCATTTTTACTTTTTAACTTGCCATTTGAAATAATTTCCAACCTTACATCAAAGTTGTGAAAATAGGGACAAAAATGTTCTCTATATGCCCTTCACCCGGCATCCCCACATGTAACTGACTAATACGTGCTTCAGCACTTCACTGGATCCGGCAGCACTGATGTGACACTATTTGCTAATCAACACGGGTCATTTGGGCTTTGCCAGCGGCCTCACGGCACCTTCTGGCCGCAGATCCAAGCCAGGAACACTGGTTGCACCGGTGGCCTCAGCTGCTCCAGCCTGGGGCACTTCCTCGGTATTTTTCTGCCTTCCATGAACAGAATGCTATGTGCAGATACAAGAACTGAAGAGTCTCTGGCCAGCTGTTTTGTAGATTGGCCTGGCTCTCTTTCTGGGTTTGTCTGACATTTCCTTGCGACTAAATTCAGGTTGTGCATTTCTGTCAAGACTACCTTAGAACTACTGTTGGCAGATAAAATACAGAGCACTGAAGTGTCGCATGGGACACACTTACACTGAAAAGTCATTCACTACTTGTCTCAAGTTCAGATTTAACTGGGCATTCTGTATTTTTATCTGGCAAACCTGGAAAGCCTTTTTGTGTGTGGGTCTGTGTCCTGCTCAGGGCATCGCACACCACCACATTGTTCTGACATTTTTCATGTACATTGCTTAGCTGTTTGCCCTGCTGTCAGGTTTCTCCTCAGAAAGTTACTATTCTCTTTTTAATTAGCATACTGGGGAGAGATGCTTCGAGTCTATATAAACTGTTATTTCTCATCTTAGTTTTGCCTAAGTTTAACATCCATTAATGATTCTTTGCCTGGAACAATTATGATGGTAGAGTTTTCAAAATGGAGACTTCACACATCCGTCACTCCTCCTGTGTTTATTAACTGGGATCGTGCTGTAAGGAAAAGCTGTGCATTCTCCGCTACTGATGTATTTGCTCAATTATATTTTACGTCATATGAATTCATGGATGTTAATTTTATTGTGTGGGAAATCGTCCATTCCTGCCATTTTTTTATTTTATTGCTCTAAATTTGGCCGCACAAGACAGCTCCTGCATCTTTGATGGCTGTGCTATTCTCCGAGCTCACCCTGACTCTCAGGCACTAGACCACGTCCCAGCATTTCCTGAATCTACCTCTCTCAGCCCTGGGGTTAGGCATTTCCCCAAGAAACTCCAGTTCCTTTCAATGGGGGAACTAACAGCATTTAGAAACCAAGATCTGGGTTCAAGAACGCATTGTCTATTTTCTAAATCTTTGTTCTCATTATAATTTTTATTTTTGAACCATGGATTGCTTTTGTTAGGTAAACTCCCTCTGATAATTGTGTCCCACCTGTGATCCCCCACCTCCCTCCCACTTTCCTCTTTCTGGTGTCCCCTTCCCCCACCCCCCACCTGTACTAGGTCATTAATTGTCCTTGTCTCAGAATTGAGTACATAGGATTCTTACTTCTCCATTCTTGTGATGCTTTACTAAGAATAATGTGTTCCATTTCCATCCAAGTTAATACAAAAGATGTAAAGTCTCCATCTTTTTTTAATGGCTGAATAGTATTCCATGATATATATATACCATAGCTTGTTATATGGGTTGGTGGGCATTTAGACTGTTTCCACATTTTGGTGTTTGTAAATTAATCTGCAACATAGCCTAGTGCAAGTGTCCTTATGGTAAAAGGACCACAAGACCCCTGTAAGTGACTGAAAACACAGTAATGGCTCAGAATATAAAATCAAAGTCCACAAGTCAGTAGCCTTTGTATATGCCAATAACAGCCAAGATGAGAAGGTAATTAAGGACACAATCCCCTTCACAGGAACTTCAAAGAAAATGAAATACCTAGGAATATACCTAACAAAAGAGGTGAAGGAACTCTATAAAAAAAATTACGAAATCCTAAAAAAGGAAATAGCAGAAGTTATTAACAAATGGAGGAACATACCATGCTCATGGTTGGGAAGAATCAACATTGTTAAAATGTCTATATTTCTCAAAGCAATCTACAGATTCAATGCCATTCCTATTAAAATACCAACCTCATAATTTCAAGACTTGGAAAAAATAATTATTTGTTTTGTATGGAACCAGAAAAAACCCTGTATAGCTAAGGCAGTTCTTAGTAATAAAAACAAAGCGAGGGTCAACAGCCTACCAGAGTTTAGGCTGTACTACAAGGCCATAGTGGTCAAAACAGCATGGTATGGGCACAAAAACAGAAACATAGACATCTGGAATCGAATAGAAAACCAAGAGATGAAACTAACATCTAACAGCCACCTTATCTTTGATAAACCAAACAAGAATATACATGGGGGAAAATAATCTCTATTCAATAAATAGTGCTGGGAGAACGGGATATCCACCTGTGAAAGACTGAAACTGGACCTGCACCTTTCCCCACTCCCAAAAATTGATTCAAGATGGATAAAAGACCTAAATTTAAGGCATGAAACAATAAAAATCCTCACAGAAAGCATGGGGAAAACACTGGAAGATATCAACCTGGGGAAAGACTTTATGGAGAAGACTTCAGTGGCAATTGCAACAACAACAAAAATAAACAAAGGGGACTTAATTAAACTGAAAACCTTCGGTATAGCTAAGGAGACAACAACCAAAACAAATAGACAACCTAAACAATGGGAAAGGATATTTGCATATTTTAAATCAGACAAAAGCTTGAAAACTAGGACCTATAGAGAACTCAAATTAATCAATATGAAAAAGGCAACAATCCCTTATATCAATGGGCAAGAGACCTGAAGAGAACCTTCTCTAAAGAAGACAAATGGCTAACAAACATGAAAAAATGCTCATCGTCCCTAATTGTTAGAGAAATGCAAATCAAAACCATTCCAAGATATCATCTAACCCCAGTGAGAATGGCCCACATCACAAAATCTCAAAACTTCAGATGCTGATGTGGGTGTGGAGAGAAGGGAACACTTTTACACTGCTGGTGGGACGGCAAAATAATAGAACCTTTTTGGAAGGAAGTATGGAGAAACCTCAAAGCACTCAAGCTAGACCCCCCATTTGATCCTAATTTTTATTTTATAACTTTTAATTTCTAGCTGGACATTGCAGGGATAGAGAAATACTATTTTATTTTAGAGTTATCTTATCATTAAC
>CAUYPK010107081.1:0-18056 GCA_963574355.1 Loris lydekkerianus
GAGAGTGATTGGTGGGATTACACGTGCGGTGCATTTTACAAGGGTATATGTGAAACTTAGTAAATGTAGAATGTAAATGTCTTAACACAATAACTAAGAAAGTGCCAGGAAGGCTATGTTAACCAGTGTGATGAAAATGTGTCAAACGGTCTATAAAACCAGTGTATGGTGCCCCACGATTGCATTAATGTACACAGCTATGATTTAATAAAAAAAAATTAAATGAAGAAATAAAAGCAAATTCAGAGAAAATTAAAAAAAAAAAAACCATGAAAAAGTGCTCAATATTACTAATCATCAGGGAAATGTAAATTAAAACTCCAATGAGAAGCCACTTTGCCCCATCAGAACGGCCATCACTAAAAAGTCAAAAAACAATACATGCTGGCATTATGCATAGAAAAAGGAAAGCTTATGCACTGTTGGCAAGTCTGCAAATTAGTACAACATGAATGGAAAACATTCTGAAGACTCCTCAAAGAAATAAATGTGGACTTAACATTCAACCCAGCAATCCTACTGCTGGGTATCTACCCACAGGAAATGAAATCATTTTATCAAAAAGACACTTGCATTCAAATGTTTATCACAGCACAATTCACAATCGCAAAGATGTGGAATCAACCTAAGTGTCCATCAAATCATGAGTAAAGAAAATATATAACAGTACTACTCAGCCATAAAAATGAATGAAATAATGTCATTTGCAGCAACTTGGATGGATCTGGAGACCATCATCCTGAGTGAAGTATCTCAGGAATAGAAAGCCAAACAGTGTTTGTTCTCACTGACAAGTGGGAGATACACAGTGGGTACATGTGGACACAAAGAAAGGACATAAGAAACCACAAAAGGGGAGGGTGGAAGGGGATGTGTGGCATAAAAACTTATCTATTGGGTATAATGAACACTGTTCTGGTAATGGGCTCACCAGAAGCCCTGACTTAAGCATTATACCAGATATCCATGTAACAAGAACATGTATAGTCCCTTAATTAGTATTTTGAAATTAAAAGAAAAAAACAAGCCTTGAAGGCCTGCTTCAAAAGTAGAGTGTCTTCTTAGCAGTTTTACTGTTAAAATTATAATTATAACATTGGAATGTGTTCATGACAAAAGCAGAGGAGATGGGTATAGAACGGAGACTCTGGGAAATCCGTGACAGAGGAGGCAGAGGGCTCAGGGTCTGGAAAGCAACAGCTGTGTGCTGGGTGCTTTCCACCTTCCAAGTGACTTTTCCAGTGTAAGAGGTTCAGTGAACTCTGGATGTATTTCGCTGACTGCCTTTTTCCATTTGCTTTTCAACACACTATATATTCAAGTGGCAAGTCAATCCATCTGTTTCATATTCATTTATTCTTAACTCATCTAAATACTATTTGGAGAGAAAGAAGCCCAAGAACTCTTTCTTTTTTATTTAGTTAATACAGATTAATCTTCAATTCCAGAAAGAAAAAGCACAAAGAAATAAATACCCAGGATTGTTTAGTCATAATGATGGAAGGGGCTAATCTGTGGATCCTGTGTTTTCTCTGTCACCCTCATTTACCTTCTTTGGGTATCTTTTGTCTCTGTGTCCCCATATGACTTGCTATCTTGAAGTAGTGCTTCCACCTCATGGTCTTGAACACGACACCCATACTTTTGTAATTCTTGCTTTACCTCTTGGCAGGCTAGTTTCCTGGTAAAGAAATTCAGGCAAAGATGTTCATAGAAAATATTGGGGTGAAGCTAAGAATAACAAAACTGAATTGAGAGACGACCACACGTCAACAATTGGGTTCATTTATTATGTTCTCCTGACTACACCAGAAGGAGGCAGTATTACTAAGTGTAGAGAATAAATGTCTTAACACAATAATTAAGGAAGTGCAGAGAAGGCTATGTTAACCAGTCTGATTAAAGTATTTCAAATTGTATATAATACCAGCACATTGTACCCCATAAATGCATTAATGAACACAGCTAGGATTTAATAAAAAAAAAAAAAAATTAGCCTCATTTGAAAGACAGAACTTAGGCGCAGAGTGGTGGAGTGACGTGGTTGTAGTGCTTACAGTTGCAGAGTGGAAACTGAAACTCAGGCTCACTAACTCCAAAGCCTAGACTCTTAACACCAGGCTTATCGCCTCCTGTTGACTTCCCACCATCTCAAAGTGTTTTCATTTAAGTGGCACTTCCTAGGACACCTTAATCTTAAAGAATAACTCTGATGGGTAAGAAGAGGGATGGGCATTACAAATGGCCTTTCAATTGTTGTAGAAGATGGAGAGTTTCAAAACAACTTTTCAGGGCTCTTGAACCATAAAATCGGGTGTATGGGAGAATTACTCCACTTTTTTCTGAAGTTGGCTCATAAGATGCAAAGATACAAAAATACTTTCCTTTTTAAGTGTCCAGATATAAGCCTACTTGTTTCAAGAATCTCTCCTTATACCTTCAATCTGGATGCTAAACATTTTGAAAATGTGCACTGCATCTTCCAGGCCATTTGAAGATCTACGGCCTGACTTTGTTCTCCCTTCAGCCTCCCACGCTCATTACTAACTGCTCTCTACCTGCCAGCAGCAACTAAGAAATTATTAAAAGTAAAAATTCTTGGGCTTTGCCCCAGACCTATTGAATCAGGAATTCTGGGGTTTGAGTTTAGCTATTTGTATCTTAATCAATCCTCCCCGTGATTCTGATCTACTGTTTCTGACCACTGTTGCTGTGGATGGAGTTAATAAAATGGAACATGTACTCTTATTAACACACTATACTATGTATGGTGGATAAACCTGAACATGGCTTGGTCTGGAGCTACTATCAGCAAATATACTTCAAAATGTAAAACATTAGATATGAGTCCAGCTGGGTGTGTTGTCTGACATCTGTCATCCCAGCACTTTGACAGTCTGAGGCAGTAGGATTTCTTGTACCCAGGAGTGTGAGGCCAGCATGGGCAACATAGCAAGACTCAATCACTAAAAAAATGTTTAAATAAAAAATTAGCCTGGTGTGGTGGCACATGCCTATAGTCCTAACTACTCAGAGAGAGGAGGTGGGAGGCTCACTTGAGCTCAACAGTTTGAAATTGAAGTGAGCTATGATGATGCCACTGTGCTCTAGCCTTCATGACAAAGCACGAAGCTGTGTCAAAAAAGAAAGAAAGAAAGAAAAAAGAGTCCAAGAAGAGACACTAGATATCTAAGTGAGGAGGCAGGAAAAGCTTCCACAGCAATAAAACACAAAGGGTTAAATTCTGGGTGGAATCCTTCTGGGAAAGACAGATTCTGACATCTGACCCTAATTGCCCAAGGCAGGGAAAAAGAGGTAGCACGTGGCCAGAAAGGTGCCTGTATTAGATGCCTGCTTTAACAAAATACGGTAAACTGAGTATCTTAAGGAACAGGAGTTCATGTCTGGCTGCCCTGGAAGCTGCAAGTCTGAAATAAAGGCATCAGCCTGTCTGTGCTCCCCCTGAAGCCTCCAGGGAAGGAAGCTCCCACCCCTCTCTCCCTGCGTCTGGCAGTGTCTTGGCTGCTGGCTGCATCATTCCACCCTTCCCATGTCACAGGGCATCTCCCGCATGTGTCTGCATGTCCCCTGCCCTCTGGGCATGGTCAGTCGTTGTGTCCAAGTTTCTCCTCTTTATAGGGACACCAGTCACACTGGGTTAGAGTCCACACTGATGGCCTTGTTTGATTTCATTACCTCTGAAAAGATTCCGTGTCCAAATAAGATCACATTCAGAGGTACTGTGGGTAAGGACTTAAACATGTATTTTTTGAGGGGATACAGTTTAACCCTTAACTGTGCCCCAGGAGGCCAGCATGGGATAAAGGCAGGAGAAGGTGGCGAGCGAGCGGGGGCTGGGCTTTGGTGGATATAGATCATAGAACAAAAGCGAGAAGGTTGTCGCTCCTCATGTGGCTCCAGATACCAGCCTCCTTCCCCAGCTGATAGTTAGGCAGCCCCTACCCAGGGTTGCTGAGCCCTTCTGTGCTTTCCCCGTCATGTTGAGATGCTGCACATTCTGGGTGGGTTCATTCCAAGCACCAGACTCTCCCTTCCCACAGCTTGTGGCTTGAGAGTAGAGAACACTGTACTAGGGACAGAGGGGAAAAGGGGATGTTTTACTCTCAGAATCTCAGCTATGTCATCTGTAAAAAGGAATAACAACACCTACCCTACCTCCAGAGATAGCACACAAGGAACTACCTGTTATAGTGTGGATTTTGCCTGAAGTCTATAAGGAACTCAATCACATGAAAGTGTCTAAGACTGAAAACAGCTGAAAGGAGCTGGTTCTCCAACCCAGCACCCCCTTTCAGTTCACATGGGGAATTTTAAGGGACGTTGAGGTCTTAAGGTAAAACACACTGTATAGGTCTAGGTGGGTGGAACACAGCTGCTTCTCCAGAGTACAATTTTTTACAGCTGCTTCTAGAACCCTTGAGAAGCCTTGGGGAGTTGAGCAAGTTGTAGAGTAGGTGGCTGGAAGAATAAAATGTGCCACATCTCCTTTCCCCAGGAGGGCCCTGCCTTCCAATTGCCTTTGGTCTGGAGGTTCCCATCCAGACTCTTGCTTCCCTGGGTCTCTTACAGAGAGGCAGGCAGCTCTTGTGATGAAATGCCTCTTTTTTGTGATGCAACCCTTTTCATTCCCTTTCTGTTTGCCAGCCTTAACTATGGCATTTTCCCCAGGGTTTTAGATCCTTTTCCAGCATTCTTCAGGTACTGAACCTTTGTTACCACTTGGGAATGGCATGGCGTTGCTGCCTTGTAAATTCCAGGGTCAGCTTACCATGGTAGTCATTTCTCATAGCCGCCAGCCGGCTGGAGGCCACAGAGGAGTCCAGTGAGGCCTACCCCTCTCCTTCCACCATCCATTTCTTCTCTACTGCTACCCCTGCACCACTTTTCTCCCATCTTATTCTCAGCTTACAATTTTTCACCTGTTTAGTACTGACTATTGATCTTCTGGATCATGAAAGCAGAGGTGAAGTCATAGCTATTTTTTTTTTTAAATAAGAGATGCAGCAAGGGAATCACATCTGACTTTGGAATCCTGAGTTCAAACCTTGACTTTGTTACTTGGTAGCTGTGTGACTTTGGGCAACTTACTCAACCTCTCCGAGAAAGTAATATGGAATTCTTAATCTTTAAAATGATAACAGTGCCTGATTCACAGAGTTATTGTGAGGACTAAAAGAGAGTATAAAATGTAAAGTGACTCACATGGCATTTTAACTAATTTAGTGATAACTATGGAAAGCCAGCCACAGCTGGGGCATTTACCTCAGCTGTTGAGGTCTAGTTCTTACCTCATCGCGTACAATGGGATGACTATGATCGTCAGCCCACGGCTAAGGCCCTGGCTACTATAAAGACTCTTATTCTGAGCCCTGCAGGAGCAAGATCAAAGACTCAGACTGCTGTTTTGCTTGGGAGGTGTCAGTAAGCCCTGTAACTCCAACCAGTCTCTTTGTGATGGTCATCTTCAAAGGACCTGCAGACCTTGAGGCTGCCCTGGGCTGCTTCTTGTCTGGAACCCTGCTCTGAAAAGGTCCAGGTCTCCAAGCTGAAGGCAAGGGCAGGGAGAGGAATTTGAGCAACAAGAGGGCCTGAAAGTGAGCATCTGCATTCCCCTGCACTGATTTCTCGCTGCGAGGCAGTGTGAGGCTGCAGTGGGCAAGGCCACTCTCACCATCAGGGCTTCTCCCAGAAGCCGCAGGTCTGTAGTATTGAGGGTCCTTCCCTTCTGGAGAGTGAATTAGCTCCTTTATACAGTCTTGGTTTACATTGCCTTGTTCTCCAAGAACTGCTTCCCCAGAATTTCTTCTCTCTCTTTACAATTTCTTTTATTCGCATGCAGTTTTTCTCCTTGAAATCCAGCTAGCATAAGACGGAGGCGTGACTGCTGGGGTGTGTGCCCACAGGCCCTCGCAGCTGGGCTGGGGCAGACTCACTCAGCAGTCTTTGATTGTCCTCACTATTGTGGCTAATTGGTTTGTAATTCTTTTCTGTTTTCTGTTTTCTCTCATTTTTTTCCATCCCCTTCTCAAGATGTGCTATGGATTTTCTTCTGACTTCACTAATTAGCTCCATTTCACAAGCTAAATTTGATTTCCATTTTTATATCACAGATCACCCTTCCCATAAATCTTTCACACGGATATTAGCACATGACACGTTTTCTTTGTTAGTCACCATAAATGAGAAGGAGTATGGTCCTGAGACCTGAGTGTCCCTTCAGGCAGTGGGACTGCGTGTGGCTGACTCCTACCATTGCAGCCCTGCCTGGTGTCACGAGGGCATGGGAGAGCTGAGGGAGTGAAGGCCACCTGCGCCACCCAGGGACTGAAGGCAAGGGAATGCTATTCAGCATTATTTCTGCCAGATAGCCTCCCTGTTACCTTCGGAGGCCTTCAAACCAGAGCCTTTTCTTAGTTATGGAGCTATGTTTACTAGCACACAGAGCAGTGTTGACAGGGCATCCGGGGTGTGTGTGTGTGTGGTGGAGGTGGGGGCTTGGGAGATGATGGTGAGAATTTGAAACCCATCTTTTGTTTTACTTCCCTCATAAAGAATGATCTTCTCCTGGCCACACACCTGCCTGCCATCTTGACGGCACTGCCCATCCCACAGAGCTAACCCGGGAAAGCTTGCATTGGAACTGTGAGGAATTGACCATCTCCAAAGAAGAACATTGCTGCTGTCTTTCTTCTTTTTCTCTTTGCCATTCGTGCAGCTTTTTTTTTGAAACGGAGTCTTGCTCTGTCCCCCAGGCTTACTGCCAGCTTCAAACTCCTGGGTCGAGCAATCTTCCTGCCTTAGCTTCTCAAGTAGTTGGAAGGACTACAGTGCTGACCACCAAATCTAGCACCACATCCAGCTAATTTTAAGGGTTTTTGTGTGTATTTTACAGACAGAGTCTTGCTATGTTGCCCAGGCTGGTCTCACACTCTGGACCTCACATAATCCTCCGACCTCAGCCTCCAGAAGCACCAGCATTACAGGCCTGAGTAGCATTTTGATGAAAAACACACCTCTCCTTTCTGTGCCATAGATGTTCGTCTCAGACAAGGTGAGAAAAGAACTTCAGTGGTCGTCCTCGGAACTGCATGGTACAGGTTAGAAGAACCGACCATTTAGAACGACCCACAGGAACTGTATTGAATGGCCAGGGCATTAGGAAGGTTGAGAACCACTGTTTAGATCAAATGCGGCTCCCAGATTCCCTGCTGGCGTTCCACCTCCTCCTCCATGTATTGCATCCTTCACAATAGACCTCTAGCAAAAGTGTCAACAATTAGTCAAGTGAAAACATGAGTCATCAGCTGCGACAGACCCAGTCTGCAAGAATAATGAGTCTCTGTCCCTTCTCCTCTAGGAATTTCTTCTACTATGAAGGGCTTCAATTCTAGCTCTTCTACCTCCTATGTTACATTGTAACACAGAAGAGGAAAGTGACCTCTCTGGAACACAGTTCATTCATAAAAAAGACAATAACATTTACAGACCAGGTGGTTGCAGTAATGAAATAGCACAATGGAGACAGATGCCAAGCAGACTGCCTACACACTTAGAAAACACTGAAAAGATGGTTCTTTTTTCACTGTTTGTAAGTGGGAGCCATTTATGGTTTAGGGGACCTTACATGTCAGTCCTGGTGATGACCTGGAGACCAGGTGCACTAAAATACAGGAGCTGTCACTTCCTTCAGCCTCTCATAGTCTCCTCCTCCTGCAGATTCCATTTGTAAAGAAGCTACCAGGCTAATACATCACATTTAAAACCACTGGTCTCAGGTAATGACCAGGTATCAGGTGAAAGGCTGAAGGGGGTGGAACATGAAAGGTTAATTCAAATGAAACCACCTGTTCTGGGAAATGTGGCCTATGACAAAGTAAAACCATGCCACCTTGGTGATGGTGGGGATCTCAGCAGGGAACATGAGACCTCAGGTGTCTGTACACCTGGGCTCTGTGTTTGGACTTGCCCTTCTCGGGTTGTATAACAGCTCTTCCAGGAAGAGCTCTTCCAGAAATCACGTCCCTTTTACTGTAAAAAGGACCAAATGCCTCACAACAGATAAATGGTTTTACTCATCTCCCACAGAGAGATTTGTTTTTTTAACTGAAGAGTCCCTTGTTGAGAGAGAATTCCTTCTCAGGTTTCTGGAATTCCCAGGAGTGATGAAGGCCTGTCTGTGTTCAACTTCAGCCTTCAGGCTGGAATCGCTGCCTGGATGAATGGAAGGAGAATCACATTCAGAAAGGTCTAAAAGGAGCTCCGGATACAGGCTGTTATTAGACGAGAGGTGAGCCGAGGGGGAATCAGCTGGGAAGGAAGGATCAATTTATATTTGGATTAAAGAGAAGGTTTAAATAAGAGCATGAACCTAAGGCCATGAAAGCTGGAGGAATAATGCGATTTCAAAACTTCTACTCTTCAGAGGCCAAGGCCACAACCTTTTATATAACAAGGCTAATTTTACATAATCGGACATAAGCAGGAAGATCTATGAAGTACAGCTGCAATATGTGTATATTGCTAGCAAAAAATGCTTTCATTAAACCGTATATTTCCACCTGCAATTTGTGTGCAAGGGTGTGTGTGTGTGTGTGTGTATGTGTCCATTCCTGGTTGGTGACTGTGCTTGGTTTTTCTTCTCTGTGACTATCTGTATTGTCCCCAGTACATGTATAAAACTTGGTTTGAATAAAATAGGAACTTAGTGGATCATGTGACTGGGACATGTAGGGGCAGCAGCGGCTCCGTTTCATTAGTTTCCCAACCAGTTTCCCCTGAGCACCGGCCTCTTTCTCTCTCACTGAAGATGAGCTTCAACCACCTGATCAAGAAACATGGCTGCTGACAACACCGGCTGTTATTTCCACTCACTAACCCAAGGAGAAAGAGAGTTTCTCGAGAATGATGCTAATTGGCTCCTTTGGATCACCTGACCCATGCATGTAGCTTCGTAGCTGTGTTCAGGAGAGAGGGACATACCACACCACGGTTCTCACCTGTTGCTGAGGGAACAGCTCCAGAGTAGATGGCCCTGGTGATACTTTACAGAGTGCGTGAAGACCCCTCCACAAAAGAATGGAGACCAAGCCACCTTTCTATATGTACCATAACATGTCTTATTTTTTGCGTAGAAAAATAGAATATAGTTATTTTTCTAGAGACTATAAGAAACAATAATCTTCTGACTTTTCTGGTCTCCTCCCACCATCCTATAGAGCCTCTCAATTTTCTGTCATCACTACTCTCTACTCCCACGACACTGAGTCCTGTCTCTATAATGTTGCTGGGATTTCTCTCTTTGATAAAAATGGCATCCTTCTCTCTGAACAGAGACCTGGGTTCTAGTCCAACCTCTGCCATTAACTGCTTTGTGTTAATGTAACAGTCAGATGAATGTGACTGTAACATATTCTTGGGTTTCAGCTTTCTTCATTGTGTGAATTCTTGGTATGAAGAGGGACTGTAATAACTATTATATGACCCAAGTAGAAGGAGACTCCAAATAAAGTGTCTCCCATTTTCCCAGTGGGAAAGTGCCATAAACACACACAATAGTTAGAATGTGGAAACTTTTCAGCATGCAGATGAATGTCAAAAATGTATTTACCGTATATACTCGAAAAACCCGAACTCGGCACAAATTTTGTGCCGAAAACACTTGGCTTATACTCAAGTATATACGGTATGTTTAATTTATTTGGTTATACAGATGTATTAAAATAGTATGTTTTATAAATTAATTAGCAGTACAGTATTTTCTGCTCTCCTGTTTCATAAGTACTTTTATCTAAACATCTAATATAGTCAGCATTAGCACCGTTTTCAATAAGGCCACTTTTGAATCATCTAACAGCTTTCCAGAGTATGTCATCTTCATTTCTGTCTACATATATTGAGCAATAATCCATGCTGATATGTATGTAAAACTGCTCTGACTGGCATTTATTACCCTGGTCACAAATACCCAGTCAGAAAACATTAATAGACTTGATTTTTATTTCTTTTGTGAATGTGTGCTTATGATCAGCACAATGTAACTTATCATTATGTTGATCTTCAAGTGATCTTTAATTTTTTTTTATTTTTTATTTTTGCAGTTTTTGGCCTGGCTGGGTTTGAACCCACCATCTCCAGCACATGGGGCCGGCGCCCTACTCCTTTGAGCCACAGACGCCACCTTCAAGTGATCTGTAAAAGGCATCCGGCACCCAGTTATGAGCTCATGTCCCACGGATAATTACTACTTCTTTTTAGCTTTCTTATTTCCTTACTGTCCACAACCTAATTCATCACGTTAGCTCTCTCTATAAGCAACCAAGCTAATACTGATTGTGTTTCATGCTAGCCTGTCACCCCAAAAGGTATTTTGTTGTTTAAATAAAGTTATGTAGATTGTACCCACTCCTTTGAGACTTTCCAAGGATGTGAATAAATGTGATCCCCCATAGATAATTTTGGGGGAAACCTTCATTTTAAAATTTATGATGTCAAAAGAGACAAGAGGAACAATTGATTGAAGGCAACTTTTTAAACTGTGCGCGCAGGAGAGGAGGAGCAGGGCCTTGGAGGACGCGTGGTGGGGAATTAATTGATGTCCTGCTACAGAGGCAGGGCTGGCTTGCATTGAGCCAGCAGAAGCCTAAGAGGGACCACTGGCATCTGGAAGGGTAACTTGGCATGAGTTAAAGGAAAAGGAAGATGAGGTATGTTTTAGAAGTAAATTTCTGTAGTGAGTGAGCAGAAATGGAAATAAATCACTGGTTGGACTTCAATTTACTTTAGTATTAAAACTATGAATTAGGGCAGTGAGGGGATGGTTCAAAATAGTTGCCAAAATAATTGAAGAGAACAAGAGCAAGGAAAGTTCTAGCAAGAAAGGAAAAGTTTGTTCCAATGGTTTGGGCAGCAGATCGGACTCTACTTTAGCAGCTGTAGACCCTAAAGAAAGCACAGTGTCTAGATTTTACACACAGTTTTTGAGAGTATCAGCATTTCTTGGAAATTTCCCATGGTCTTGATCAACTCCATTCCCATAAGAGTTCATATCTGTCTGTCCACATCAGAAAGTCTCAGGAACATGAATCAGTCTGCCAAAACAAGCAGTTCCTCAAGACAGCCCACCTGCCAGCTCCTGCATCTGCAAAGGTCCTCTGTGGGAATTAGCCCCATTCCAACAGTAGCCCCGTCAGCCTGACCCATGTTCAGTCCTAAGTAGCCAAACCCCATCCAGCACCTGCCCCGCTCCTGTCTAACTAACTGCCTAACTAACAACATGTTACGGATCTTTTCTCTAGGATACTTTGTGGTTCAAAAAATGTCATATTTTAAGTCTAAAAGGATCTGAAAAATGTTGACAAAAAATGTTTCCTATCACTGGGAAAAACTGAAAGGGAGATCAATAGTGAAGACAGGAATACGGTGAACCATCTACTTAATTTTCTGCAAGGTTATGTAAAATTCTTCACTGGTATAGGGGTGAGACATGCTGATGACTGCCAGATGTGAAAGTTAGGACTTGAAATTCATATACTTAACATAAAATGAGAGAACATTAATCTATACTCATCTTGGTTTATTTGTGTAATGATAGAAGGTACTTCTGTGACATCTCTGTCAGAAAATGTATTACTAATATATACAACTAAACTAATGTTCTTGACAAGTGTGTTTCAGAGACCTAAATGAATAATAAACATGATAATAATTGGTTGATGAAGCACTTTCAGGAGCATGATTTCATTTGATTACACAAAACTGTGAAGTAGATAGGCATTATCATAATTTATATTTTGTAGCTAGATACAAAACAGAGGTGTGGAGTGGTTAAGTGTTTAAATCTATTCCTGTGAGAAGAGCTCAGAGAGCACTTGACTTCCCTGGTGCTATGATCTCTCATGCTGACAGTTCTAGAACAATTACTTGGCATGGGTGTTGCGGGGGGAAAAAAAAAGACAGTGACATTTTCCCCACCTTTTTTGCCAAGAAGACTTGAGGCAGTCTAGCTGCTGGGAAGAATACTTTCCTCTGCTTATGAAAAAAATGTCCAGGTGATAATTCATCCATATTCAAAGACAAGAGAGTTTTAATGTTTTCTTTTTTTTGTTGCTGTTGGTGGTTTAGTGGCAAAATTTCAAACAGTGCAAAAGGTTACAGTTAAAAATGTTATAGTTAAAAATATGTTCCTTACCCTTTATCTGTCAGTTGTAATCCCAAGAGATATTTCTCAAAACATGTTCTAGTGAATGCTTCCACAGAAAATGTCTGTATATCCAAGCACATCACTGTTTATTACTGCTACCTAACACATACACATGCACACATAGAAAAAGGATGAACAATTAAGTTCGTGGACTTGCCACCCTGTGCTCATATTGGCAGCACTGTACAAACAACTCAGTAAAGCTTCATAACCTTTTATATCAATGTCTCACTGTTGTTCTGGTGTTAACGTGTAGTGGAGTCTTGCTGAGTGGAGTTCTTTTTCGTTGGCATGTGTTTTTGTGTCTTGACATGAGAGAATGTTGGAGCTTGAATTAGAACAATGAACAAACATTACATTTCTTGTCAAACTGGGCAAGAGTGGAAGTGAAATCAGGAAGATATTAATCCAAGTTTATGGGAGCAATGCCATGAAAAAACATCAGAGTACAAATGGGTTAAACATTTTTCTGAGGGAAGAGAAAGTGTCACTGATGAAGAGAGGGCAATGCTGCCAGTGATGAGTAGAGCTGATGAAGAATTGCACAAATTCATCAAATTGTGCATTAAAATTGACAGCTGATGTGAGAAGCATAGCAGAGTACGTAAATATCGATAGGAAAACTTGAACTGAAAATGTTGGCATGACAGAGGTGTGTGCAAAAGCGATCCCCAAGGAGCTTGCTGATGAACTCTGGGAGGGAGTTATTAGCCAGTAAACAAACAACTGTATTGGAACACCCTCCCCACTCACCTCATCTGGCCCCCAGTGACTTTTTTCTCTACCCAGAGATAAAGACATAAAGGAAATAGTGAAAGAAAGACTTTTTTTTGCCATGGTGTCACACAGTTCACAGTAACCTCCAACTCCTGGGCTTAGGCAATTCTCTTGCTTCAGCCTCCTGACTAGCTGGGACTACAGGCACCCGCCACAATGCCTGGCTCTTTTTTTGTTGCAGTTTGGCTGGGGTCGGGTTTGAACCTGCCACCCTCGGCTTATGGGGCCACAGGCACTGCCCCAAAGGAAGACATTTTAATGACATTCAAGACATCAAGGGTAATATGACAACAGCTTTGATGGCCATTCCAGAAAAAGAGTTCCAATATTGTTTTGAAAGGTAGATTAGGTACTGAAGCTGGAGTTGGTGCATAGCTTCCCAAGGGGAGTATTTCCAAGGTCACCACAGGGACATTCAACAATGAGGTAGGTAGCACTTTCTCTAGGATAAGTTCACAAACTTAATTGTCAGACCTCATATCATACACACACATTTTTTTAACACACAAATGCTAGCATTGAATTATGAAACTTCTAATTTATCTTTAAAGTTATTACTGATCTTTACACAAAAATAACCTTACAATTTTTAGGGGCTGCTCAAGTCTTTTTTATTTTTGAATATACACAAGGTAATTTATTTATGGACATTTCATTTCCATAGCCTTACCAAACCAGATATGTTTTATAAGTCTGTGTACATATGTGAACATACCTTTTCAGAAAAAAGAATATCAGTGAAAATGCTGTATCAAAAAATCAATGCTTTTAAAATTTGGAAGATAATAATAAGTTGCCAAAGAGCATCATCTAAGTTTCCCTTGCCATTGAGGTATATAAGCAAATATTTGATCATGGCCAATTCACTGCGTAAAAAATTTGCAGTTTTAATTTTGTATTCTATAAATTAAGAGTCTGTATGTGTGGAGATACGTTTCATAACAATGTGAATATACTTAACATTGCCACACTTAACACTTAAAAATAGTTAAGATGCTTTTTTACAGTCACTATAAATTTATGTATTTTTATATATTTAAGCCCTATTGGTATTATTTATTCCTGTCTTTTGGTCACTTTTCTCTTGGCTTGGTGCCTTTTTCCTTTGTAATTTGCAAGAGTCCATTTTATAGGAAGGGAAATAGTCCTTTACCATCTCCTATCAGTATTTCTCCAAGTTTTCATTTTTACATGATTATGTTATTTTTTCCACACAGATCTAAAATTTTTTGTGTGTATAATTCAAGCTACCAATTTATATTTTAAGGACAGTTGATGGTCTGTTTATGTATCCTTTTTTGTAATTATTTACAGTATCTTGTTTTAGGGAGTGAGATAAATTTAATATTTTTTCCAGATGAATATACAGTTGGTCCCATGAGCTCTATTAAACAATCAATTTCTTTCACTTAGAATGCTACCAATTTTTCATATATTCATTAAGTCTATTTCTGGACTTCCAATTCCATTCAGCTTATTATATCAGTCTCTCTATGTGTATCCAAGTCATAAACTGTTTTTATTATTGTGATTTTATAAAACATTTTCTTTTTCTTTTTTTTTTTTTTTGAGAGAGAGTGTTTCACTCCCTCCCCCAAGCTAGAGTATAGTGACATCATCATATCTCACTTCAAACTCCAACTCCTGAGCTGAAGCAATCTTCCTATCTTAGTCTCCCAAGTAGTTGGGACTATAGGTGAGTACCACCAAAGTCAGCTATTTTTTTTTTTTTTTTTTTGGATAGATAGGCTCTTCCTGGTTTCAGGTTGTTCTCAAAACTCCTGACTTACTAAACCTCCTGCCTCTGCCTCCCAGAGTGCTTGGATAAAAGACATGAGCCACTGTGCCCATCCTATAATATATGAACATCTTATATACTTAGAAATTTGTTTAGTAAAACTTTTTTTACTTGTTTTACTAAGAAATGTTTTCTACCCATCTGTATTCTTAATATTTTAAATACCCTGAGTTAGTCTATTCTGTATTTTTTTATGTGAACATAGGTATCATCTACTGACCTTACCCTTACTCTAAAAAAAACTGTTGGTATTTTGATTCAGATTACATTATGGTTATAGATTATTTAATGCTATAATCTGAATGTTTGTGTCCCCCTTCCAAATCCATATTTTGGAACTTAACGCCTAAGGAGATGACATTCAGGGTGGGGCCTTTGGGCGGTGATTAGATCATGAGGGTCCCATCCACACCCATGGGATTAATTACATTACAAAGGGCTTTGGGGAAGCCTGATTGGGTCCTCTGCCTCTTCCATTGTATAAAGATAGCTGCAAGGTGCCACTATGAAGCACAGAGTGAGCCATATAAGACTCTAAATCTGTTGATACCTTAACCTTGGACCTCTCAGCCTCCAAAACTATGAGAAATAAATTTTTATTATTTATAATTTACCAAATTTAGGTTACAAATTTGTTACAGCAGCAGGAATGGACTAAGACATTTAAGATCTGTCATCTTTGTAAAAAGTTTTCCTATACCCAAAGAGGACATTTAAATTTATGCAAATATTCTTTTGCATCCAAAATTAACTCTCTAATTTTTAAAAGCTTTTTATTAAAATATGGCATAAATAGAGAAAAGTAAAATGATCAAAAATTTATCCCAAAGTTCACATCCCCATATAATTAATACCAGGACAATAAGTAAAGCATTACCAGAATTCCTGACATTTCTGTCATAAGTCTTCACCGTTGCCGCTCCGTGCTTTTTCATATTGAGCCTTATGTTTGTGAGTTCATCAAGTGATTGTAAATTTTCATCTCTACATTGTGTCCATTGTATAAATATTCCACAATTTATTGAACCACTCTATTGCTGTACAGTTGAGTTTTTCTAGCTTGGGTTAATATGCATGCATATGAGTTTTTGTGCCTGTCGCACCCATTTGTGTTGAGTATGTAGGAGTGAAATTGATGAACCGTAGGATATGTATCTTTATAAATTTATCAGGTAATGTCAAATGATTTTTTTAAGCGATTGAACTAATCCCCACTCTTCAAGGCATGGGCTCCAATTACTCATATTCTCACCAATGCTTGAAATTGTTGGATTTTTCATTTTTGCTAATTTGGTGTGTATGCAGTGTTATTACTGAGTGGTTATGTAACACTAACAGTCACTCCATCTAAGAACGAACTAATAACATTTTCCTTTTTAATGCCTAATGGCATTCTTGCATAAAAATTCCCGGGATTTGGCCTTGAACAGCTGACTGAAATCAAGACTGCAGGATTCACTCAACTCCCACCCACAAAGAAAAGTGCTGAGAAATTAACCAATTCTCAATGGCCACTACTCAAGATAGCTATCAGAACAAGATATTCTGACCTTCAGGTAGTCAGCCTCTATACATACTTTCCCACAACTCCCTCCCCATCACCACTTCTCCTTTAAAATCTCCCTGACAGCCTACAAAGTATTGAGACTGCCTTTGCAACCACAAGTCACCAATTCCTTCATGTCTCAGGTTGTGGTACTTTGGGTAATGGGCAGCTGAACTTGGGTTCAGTTACAGTTTCAATATGTATTTTCCTGCCTCTTAGAGTGGTTACATTCCTTTTCTTACTTTTTGGAAACTCTTGTGCAAGTGTGTGTTCAATTCTCTTGCCCATTTTTCTGTTAACATCTTTTTTTCCTATTTATATATGAAATTAATTGGGAGTTTTAAAATAGACTTTATATATTTCTTGTGAAGATTATTCCTATATTTTTTCACTGCCATTTCAAATAAGATATATTCTACCCTTATATTTTCTAATGAGTTTTGCCAGGATACTGTTGGATTTTTTCAAAGTGTGAAAGACTCCTTAAATCTTTTCTTCTTTGATACTTCCATTACTGTCAAAATCTACTTTTATTTTGCCCTTTTCAGTTCACAAAAGAAAACTCTTGCAGATAGTGACCGCATTTATTTTGTTCAAGGGTTAATTTCTTAACTGTATTCATCTGGGATACTGCCTTGATGTCAATACTGGTCAGTAGAGATACTTTCAAGGGTTATTAATATCAATGCTGGATTGCTAGCTCTTTCTGCCACAGTGAGATGTCTGTCTCTCACTGTATACCCCCAAAGACTTCTGATAACAAAACTAATGTCACTTCAGAACTATCTTGTAGTTACACACCTCAGCCTCTGGGATGACTTCATTCATGGGTAAAGAAAGCATTGGGCTTCTGGATCCATAATTGGGTGATGAAGTGAAGGCTCTTGCCTATTTGTGAATTTGGTGCTCACCTTTTAACTTAGCTTTTACAACAGTGTTCTGGCCATCAAAACTGATAATGTATATAAAGTATTATACACCCATGATAATTGACAATTTTTTTTAAAACCCCATAGTACATCATAGTAAAGAGTTAGGTCTTGTCTTGTTCCCTTAAACCTGAGTTTCTCTTAGGCTTCTTATCTGATGATACAATTTTGATTTACTTTGACCACATTTGTCTTTCCAGAACTATTGTGCTTCTGGACTTGTGTCCTCACCATTGGCTTACAAATGCTGGGTGTCCTGCACATCCTGATTTGCTTACGTCACATTTTCTTAATGTCACACTCTCTACACTTGTCTCAACTTAGTAACATTCAATGGTTCTCAATAGTGTTAGAATAATTAGAATCAGTTGGATATTATGGCCAGATAGAATTATTAATTCTTAATTATTGTGTTCAAACCCTTATACTCTACACTTAGTAAACTTCACCTGCATCCTTCTGAGATGCACCCTAGATGTGGATCCACCAATCACCCTCCCTCCACCCTTCCTCTCCCTTCCTTCCCCTTCCTTGCCCCCTTCCCCATATTCTTGTACTGATTGGGTTATAGCCTTCCTATGAAAGCTATAAATTAGTTTCATATTAGGGCTAAGTACATTGGGTACTTTTTCTTCCATTCTTTGGATACCTTGCTAAGAAGAATATTTTCCAGCTCCATCCATGTAAACATGAAAGAGGTATAGTCTCCATCTTTCTTTATGGCTGCATAATATTCCATGGTGTACAAATACCACAATTTATTAATCCATTCATGAGTCAATGGGC
>CAUYPK010107083.1:0-94451 GCA_963574355.1 Loris lydekkerianus
ATCCTTGGGGGAGTTGATCTACTCTGATTATTCATATTGCCAGAGTTTTTCTGTTGATTTCACCTCATGATTGCTTTTCACCGTTGCCTCTGGCCGTCCTCAGAGTTGGGGAGGTGTCTCTCCAAGATTAGACCCCAGCAGGATCACTCTATTGTTGCTAGATCTTTGTAGGTTGTGACCCTGTGTAGTTCCTCTGGGGCTGCTCTAATTAGGGAGTTCTGGTTGTAGAAGCAGCTTCGGTGTATGACACACCCAGATTCAGCAACAGGGCTGGGGGTGGTGCGCACAGTTCTCTGTGCCTGGCGCCCAGTGACTTTGGCACAGAGAACCGAAGGCTCTAGCAGTCTCTGGCCAGGAGAAGGGCTCTGCGCAGAGGCAGGGAGGGCTCCAGAGGGTATGCCACTACCACAGTCCCTGGTCAGATGGATGAGCTAGTGTGGAGGCTGGGAGGACCCAGGAGGGGGGACGCAGGGTTGTGTGGCTCCCGCAGTTCCTGGTCAGGGAATGTGGAGCCCTGGTGGGTGTGGGTCACCAGTTGGGGGTCTTGCACACCTCTAATGGAGGTCTGGGCAGCGCCAAACCCAGGAGTTTGAGGTTGCTATGAGCTGTGACGTCAGGGCACTTTACCCAAGGCAACAGCCCAAGGCTCCAGTGTGCCAAAACCATCTCACTCTGCTCCTAAGGATTAGAGCTGTGAGGCAATTCAGTCCCCGCCTTTAAGCTGCTCAGTCACTAGGTTACTTTGTTCCACCCGTTCCTTGCTCTAGGACCCTGAGGGCGGAGCTTGACGGAGCAGTTTTTTCACACAATGGCTTTCACTGAGCCCAGCTTAGTGGCTCATTTTGGGGCCCCAGACAATGCCCAAAGTTCTCCACACTTTTGCTCAAGCTCTCCCCCAGACAGCTCAACTGAGCGCCACGTCCAAGAACACCAAAAAGTTCACAGGTAAGGCCTTTCCAGTTTGCAGTCTCACTGCTGCTTGTACTCACGGTTGCCGCCGTGATTAGGTTGATCAAACACAGGCAGCCACTTGCCAGTTTTCCACTGTTTTTGTCCTCCTCCTGAGGTCCAGATGTCCCTTGCTGGCTTCCTGTATCCTCAAAGGGATGATCATAGGCAGATCCCACTGGCCAGAGATGTCTGGAGTCTTATCTCCCCAGACTCGCCGTGCCCAGTTGCAGGGAAGCTGTTACTCAGCTGCCATCTTTAATCCAATCTAGGTCCAAGGGCTTCTTGTTTTTGATTGGAGGGCTTATTGATAACATAAACAGTTGCTTAATACATACTTAGTATGTTGTATGTATCATATAAAGTATTCTTACAATAAAATAAATTAGAGAAAACAAAATGTTTTTTTTAAAAAGTTGTACAGGCAGTGGCTCACACCTGTAATCCCAGCACTCTGGTAGGCCAAGGTGGGTGGATTGATTGAGCTCAGGAGTTTGAGACCAGCCTGAGCAAGAGTGAGACCCCATGTCCAAAAAATAGCCAGGTGTTGGGGCAGGCATCTGTAGTCCCAGCTATTTGGGAGGCTGAGGCAAGAGGACTCACTTGAGCCCAGGAGTTTGAGGTTTCTGTGAGCTATAATGCCACAGCACTGTACCGGGGGCAAGAAAGTGAGACTGTCTCAAAAAAAGAACAAAATCAGAAAGACCAGGCAATGTGGCCCATGCCTGTAATCTTAGCACTCTGGGAGGCCAAGGCAGGAGGATTCATTGAGCTCAGAAGTTCAAGACAAGCTTGAGCAAGAGCCACGACCCCATCTCTATAAAAATAGAAAAGCTAGCAGGGCACTGTGGTGAGTGCCTGAAGTCACAGCTACTCAGGAGGCTGAAGCAGGAAGATCACTTGAGCCCAGGACTTCGAGGTTGCTGTGAACTAAGCTAAAGCAATGGCACTCTAGCCTGGGTGACACAGTGATACTGTCTCAAAAAATCAAACAAAAAAAAGCCATAAAGAAGAGAAAATATACTCACTATTCATTAAATGGAAGTGGATCATCATAAAGGTCTTCAGCTTCCTCGGCCTTACATTGAGTAGAGTGAGGAGGAAGAGAAGAAGGGGGTGGGTTTGCTGTCTGAGAGCTGGCAGAGGTAGGCGTGAAAGGGGAGGCAGAGGAGGCAGGGGAGGCAGGTGCACTCAGTGGAACTTCATTGAAAAATAATCCGCATAAAAGCTAACCTGCACAGTTCAAACTGGTGCTATTCAAGGCTCAACTGTAATTACTTCCTTAAAGGTCCTTCTTCATGTCTATTGATGTTTAGGACTTCAATATATGAACTGGAGGAGTGGGTGTCACATAAACATTTAGTCCGTACCCCTGGGCAGGAAAGTAACAACACCTGTCCTGCAGCCACCCAAGACCACACTGCTGCCAGTAAGTTCCCTGGTGCCTGTGACTCAGTCAGTAAGGCACCAGCCCCATATACTGAGGGTGGCAGGTTCAAACCCAGCCCCAGCCGAACTGCAACCAAAAAAAAAAAAAAAAAAAAAAAAATAGCCGGGCGTTGTGGCAGACACCTGCGGTCCCAGCTGCTTGGTAGGCTGGGGTAAGAGAATCATTTGGGCCCAGGAGTTGGAGGTTGCTGTGAGTTGTGATGCCACGGCACTCTACCGAAGGCAATAAAGTGAAACTCTGTCTCTAAATTTAAAAACAAAAAACACCCCATCCCCACGAACTTCATTTGTCTGCCTCATTCTTTGGTTTTTCTCTCTCAGCTACCTCTGGATTTGGGGGTTACTTTCAATACTCAGCCCCTTCATGAAACAGTACCCCAAAGAGATGGAGACAGGTATTCAGGCCCGCAGGCTGTCCCGTATCCCTGGTCCTGTGGCAGTGGTTCTTATACGTGTACGATTCATACTGCAGCGTGATGCAGACTGAAGTTAAAGAGACTCCAGAAATAGGCTGCCCTGAAGAGGGGGTGAGGCAGGGAGCAGCAGTACGGACCCAGCAGCCAGTACCAGGAACCCAATCTAGAGAGATGACCATGTCTATCAAGCATGTCAGAGGCGACAGGCAGGACTCCTGGCTCCCACTGAACCAGAGGCATTCCTATGGAGGAGTGGGACTCATACCCTTACAAGGCAGAGTTTGACATTTTGAAATAACTGTTCTGTAGTAAATTGTGGTTGGAAAGTTAGTTTTCTTTCCTTTTTTTTTTTTTTTTTTTCTAGAGACAGAGTCTCACTTTCTTGCCCTTGGTAGAGTGCTGTGTCATCACAGCTCACAGCAACCTCTTGGGCTTAGGCGATTCTCTTGCCTCAGCCTCCCAAGTAGCTGGGACTACAGGAGCCCACCACAATGCCTGTCTGTTTTTTGTTGCAGTTTGGCTGGGCCGGGTTTGAGCCTGCCACCCTTGGTTTAAGGGGGCAGTGCCCTACTCACTGAGCCACAGGTGCTGCCTGAAGTTAGTTTTCTTTTTCTTTTCCTTTCTCTCTCTCTCTCTCTCTTTTTAGGCAGAATCTCACTCACTCTGTTACCCAGGCTAAAGTGGCATTGTATCAGCCTAGCTCACTGCAACCTCAAACTCCTGAGTTCAAACGACTCTCCTGCCTCAGCCTCTTGAGTAGATGGTACAACAAGTGCCTACCACATGGCCTGGCTAATTTTTCTATTTTTAGTAGAGATGGGGTCTTGCTCTTGCTCAGTCTGGTCTTGAACTCCTGAGCTCAAGGGATCCCTCTTGCCTCCACTTCCCAAAGTACTAGGATTACAGGTGTGAGCCATTGACCCCAGCCAACAGCTCAATATTTCTTGTTGGTCAAATCTCATATTGGCTCTACCCTGTCAATCAGCCTTGCCATTTAGGTATTTCTGTCTTTGAGTCACAAAGAAAGCTTCAGGTATTTCCAGATATTAGTAACAAATCTTGATTCTCCCTCTTCTATGTTTTTTCTGTCTTGCAATCATATATTAGTATCAAAGCTAAGAATCTTTTCATTAATAATTTGAGGAAATTGACCTGATTATAAAGAGGTAAAATCAAGCTTCAGCCCAACTCTGTAAACTACAGTCATAGGCCTGCTAGCTATTATGCCTGTGCTGCAAGTAACTCTAAAACATAGTGGTATAAAACAACCATTTATTATGCTCACAGATTATTATGTTTGAGAACTGAGATGGAAATAATAATGATAATAATTATCACATAATAATTTCAGGTAACAATAATGTCTGCCTTATAGAGTCAGGGCATCGGCTATAAGATTCAAAGACTGAAGCTGCAATCATCTGAAGACTCATTCACTCATATCTCTAAAAGTTAATGCTGGCTATGGGCTGGGGGATCCCAGTGTCTTCCCATAGGCCTCTCCATGGGGTCTCTCTACACAGGCTAATTGGACTCCCTCACAACATGGTAGCCGGTTTCCCTGAAATAACCATCTCCAAAAGAGAGAGCCAGGCAGGGAGTTTTTATTATTATTATTGTTATTTTTTTTTAAGTCTTGTTTTATTTGAATGACTGATCATCAGTCATGGAGGCCACTATGTACAGACAAGAGGGGGGTGTTCTACTTCTTGGTCTCTTCCTCTTTGGGCAGAGTCTTGATGATCTCCTCCTTCTTGGCTTGGAGGCGCTCTTCACGGGGCTTGCTTGCTTCCTTGGTCTTGGACCTGCGGGCCTCAGCCTGGTCAGCCAGGAGCTTCTTGCTAGCCTTGTCTGCCTTCAGCTTGTGGATGTGTTCCATGAGAATCCACTTGTTTTTGAACACATTCCCCTTCACCTTCAGGTATAGGCTGTGATACATGTGGCGATCAATCTTCTTAGATTCTCGGTATCTTCTCAGCAGCCGGCGCAGAATCTTCATCCTGCTCATGCAGGTTACCTTCTCAGGCATTCTCGCATTGGCCGTACCCTTCTGCTTACCTCTGCCCATATGCCTGCCCTTCCGGCGGACCAAGGTGTTTTTCCGGCATAGAGCTGGGGAACGGACAGTCACAGGCTTGCGGATAATCAACCCATCTTTGATCAGCTTCCAGATCTGCTGACGGAGTTGGCAATGGTGATTTCATTAGTCTTATTGGGGTCCAACCAGACCTTCTTTTCGCCACAACAGAGGACACTAGAAGCAAGCCTCTTCTGAAGCCTGAGCATACTCATGGCTCCGCCGCAGTAGCAAAAGGAAAGACCAGGGAGTTTTTATGAACTAGCCCTCGCAGTCACATAGCATCACTTTCACTGAACTCTCTTGGGCAAAACATCCACAAGCCCAACTAGGTTCAAAGAAGGAAGAAACAATATCTACCTTCTGGTGAGGGAGTCAAGTTCTGGAAGAGCATGTGGGACTGGCAATATTATTGCTCTGGCCTTTTTTTGGAAATACAATTTGATCTTACATCTTACATAGCATCCTCCATGGAAATCTTTAATATAATACGATAAATAAGGGAAGGATAGACTGGAACATGATTTCAAGATTATATAAATAGTTTTGCTTTTACACACATATACATACATAATATGTATACATGTAATTCTAATGTACTTAGTGGGCTTTAGAATTTAATGAACAGGGCGTGGCGCCTGTGGTTCAAGCAGCTAAGGAGCCAGCCACATACACCTGAGCTGGCAGGTTTGAATCTAGCCCGGGCCCACCAAACAACAATGACGGCTGCAACCAAAAAATAGTCGGGCGTTATGGTGGGCGCCTGTAGTCCCAGCCACTTGGGAGGTGGAGGCAGGAGAATCGCTTGAGCCCAGGAGTCGGTTGCTGTGAGTTGTTATGTCATGGCACTCTACCCAGGGCCACAGCTTGAGGCTCTGTCTCAAAAAAGGACAGCACCTGTGGCTCAAGGAGTAGGGTGCTGGCCCCATATATCGGAGGTGGTGGGTTCAAATCTGGCCCTGGCCAAAAACTGCAAAAAAAAAAGAAAAAAGAAAAAAGAATTCAATGAACAGTATCAACTCCTATCTTTGCCACTTTTGGGGGGGATGGGGGATAAATTCCTTCCCCACTCTTTGCCTTGGCTTCCTCAACTGTGAACTGTGAGAACCACCACTTACTCACCAGGGTTGTTGACATTTAGAGAGATAATTACTTTTAAAGTTCTCTGGGCACACTGCATTTTCTAGAAGTGGCTAAAGAACATCTTCTGTCTCACCTCTTTCTCTGTAACATGAACTCAGCACTCCCCCATCACGAGGTGGAGTCTAATTCTCCTCCCCAGGATCTGGATGGGTGGGCTGGTGACAGTTCCCATCAATGCTAGGTAACAGGAGTGAAGTTGTTCGTCCTCGGTGGCTGGCTCCTATGGGACATGCAGTTACTGCCTTGTTGTCTGGAACACTCACTTCTTGGAACCCTGTGCTGCTGGGTGAGAAGACTGTGAGTGCTGAGGCTGCCGTGCTATAGCAGGAGCAAGGCCACATGTAGGCTCTCTGTGGGTTATCCCCGTGCTCCCGTCATCCCAGCCCAGGTGTCAGACAGGCAAGTGAATGGAATTCTAGATGATTTCAGCCCTGGCTGTTAAGACACTCTACCAGCCTTCAAGTCTTCCCTGCTGAGGCTCCGGGCATCATCTCACTCTACCCTGTCTGAAATCCCATATGTATATGTAAGCAGAATAAAATGGTTGTTTTAAGCTGCTACATTTGGGGTCCTTTTATTATTTATTTATTTTTTGAGACAGAGCCTCAAGCTGTCACCCTGGGTAGAGTGCTGTGGCATCACAGCTCACAGCAATGTCCAACTCCTGGGCTCCAGAGATTCTCCTGCCTCCGCCTCCCAAGTAGCTGGGACTACAGGCATCCACCACAGCGCCCAGCTATTTTTTGGCTGTAGCCGTCATTGTTGTTTGGTGGGTCCAGGCTGGATTTGAACCCGCCAGCTCAAGTGTATGTGGCTGGTGCCTTAGCTGCTTGAGCCACAGGAGTCAAGCGTTGGGGTCCTTTTTAATGCAGCATTTGTAACTGGAACACCTTTAAAGCAAGATTTGAGACATAGATACTGAAATTCGTTCTCTTTTTTGCTTTTTCCCCCTTCAATTGCTCTGAACAACTTAAGATGCCAAAGAAGGGTCAGGTATGGCGGTTCACACTGGCACTGGTTCACACTGATGATATTGTGCAAGGGGGTGAGCACACTGGGTGCCTGGCACTTTGGGAGGCTGAGGTGGTAGGATTACTTGAGGCCAGGAGATCAAGGCTGCAGTGAACTATGATCTTGCCACTGCACTCCTCCAAACTGGGCTACAGAACAAGACCCCATCTCTAAAACAAAAAATGCCCAGAGAAGGCATCTGACAGTATCGGGGATCCGTCTGAGCAGCACACTGGGAAGGGACTATAATAATAAGATGTCATATATGCACTGCAGTGCAAGGCCGAGGGAGCAGGTCGCCAGACACGGTGTCATCTTTGGCAAAGCTGCAGTGGATTTTGTGCCAGCAGGCAGGTGCTCAGAGTTCAGAGCTGGGCAAAAGCTCAGGAAAGGATGGGTCATTTAAGTCCACCATGTGACAGCTCAGCAGGGAATGATCCTTGGGGCTTGCCCCCTCAGTAGCATGAAGCACTTAGGATGACAGAAGAACCTAGTGGTGTTTAACCCTGGAGTGTGGACTGGGGAGATGCAGGGTGGTGTGGGAGGAAGAGGAATTGACTTAGTGACCCACCTTCCAAGTGGAGTAACACCAGCAGCCAAAGGGGCACAGTGACACAGTTTGTCCAGGGCTGTTGTTGGTATGAGGACAATCAAGTACAGTGGATGTGACAGATGGTGGCTCTTTCCAGAGAGCAGGTCTTTCTTGAAGTAAAGCAGATGGCAGTCTTGTGATTCCCAGTGTATATCCCAGCAAGAAACGGATGTCATAGACCCATGGGCAATGGAGGAGGACTTCACAGACTATTTCCAAAGGTGAGGGCAGGTTAAGGGAAACCAAAGTGGATGGTGCTGTGCAAGGGGGCGAGCAAAAGTGAAAAGCCAAATGTCATACATTCCTAGGCCTGCGGTTACAGTTAGACAGACAGCAGCCTCCTGCTAGAAACCCTGAAAAGACACGGCTAGGCTAGGTGCAGTGGCTCTCGCCTGTAATCCCAGCACTCTGGGAGGCTGAGGTGGGTGCATTACTTGAGCTCAGCTGTTCAAGACCAGCCTGAGCCAAGAGCGAGACCCCGTCTCTAAAAATTATCCGGGCATTGTGGCCGGCACCTGTAGTCCCAGCTACTTGGGAGGCTGAGGAACAAAATGGCTTGAGCTCAGGAGTTTGAGGTTGCTGTGAGCTTTGACGCCACGGCCTTTACTGAGGGTGACAAATTGAGACTCTTTCTCAAAAAGAAAAAAAGAAAAAAAAAGACACAGCCAACCTACAGCAGCCTGAGGAAGGAATCCAGGAAAATAAACTCTTTAGCCTTACTCTCCTTGTGTTGGCATGTTCATCGGCTGAACCCAAAGGGAAACAAGACAGAAGGGGCCCATTGAAGCCATCCACAAAGGTCAGTTGTCCAGGACAGAGGAAAGAATGGAGAAAAGTCAAGATTGGATCTGGATGGGCAAATGTAAGATGCCCAGTACACCATGTCTTCTGCATGTCAAGTTCAGGGTGACAGTCTGAGGCTGGTACGGGGAGAGGACAGCAAGGACTCTGAAGCAGATGGCCAGTAAGGGCTAGCCATGGGCAGCCAGTCCACTGTAGAACTGACAGTATCTTTTGGAAACCAAAGGTAACCAATTGAAATAAAGCTGAACAGCTAGGGAAAGTTATGATTCAGTGGACTCACAGGACCTAGGCTATGACAACACAGTTTCACATCCGATTTGTTCATTCATTCATTCATTCATTCATTCAGGGTTTCTCCAACTCAGCACTATTGACATTTGGGTTCAGGTCATTCCTTGCTGTAGAGAGCTGTCCTGTGCATTATAGGATGTTTAACAGCATCCCAGTCTCTACTCTTGACATGTCAGTAGCACCCTCTCCACTTGGGACAACAAAAAATGCCTCTGAGCCTTGCCAGTTGTTCCCTAGGGGCAAAACTGCCCATCCTTGAGAGTAACTGCATTCATTTAGTCAAGAAATATTTAAGGAGCATTGGTCATATGCAGGTACTATGCCACTTGGTCAGAGGGCACAGTCTGCGCTTGTGGGAATGGTACTTGCCTTCTCAAATCTCCTGATCCAGTGAGAGAGACCAATATTAAACATTTATCTACACAAACAATTCACATTTCAGAGGAATTTATATTTAAAAGAAAATCTGAATGACCTTTTCAAGCAGGGGGCAGTTTTGGAAAATTCATCACTTATGGGAATACCAGGCTGTAGGGGGAATTCTTTTTATTGGTCATTAGCTTTTTTGTAAAGTTTAAATTTCTTATACTTTGAATCCCAAAACATCACACACCTTGAAGGTGAAATTTAAATAACACCTGTTAAAATCAGAAAACTTAGACCAGGCAAGGGGGCTCATGCCTGTAATCCCAGGACTCTGGAAGGCCGAGGCAGGAGGATCTCCTGGGCTCATGAACTTAAAACCAGTGTGGGCTAGAGCAAGACCCTGTCTCTAAAAATAGCCATGCATGGTGTGGATGGATGCCTGTAGTTCCAGCTACTCAGGAGGCTGAGGCAAGAGAATTGCTGGAGCTCAAGAGTTTGAGGTTGCGGTGAGCTATGACACCACGATACTCTACCCACAGCAATAAGATTCTATCTCAAAAAAAAAAAAAAAAAAAAAATCAGAAAACTCGTCTTATTGTGGGGGATTAAAATGGCTGCAATTTACTTGCTACTCTTCACATTGAGAGGTAACCTAATTCCCTGTCTTGGAATTGGAATGACCTTGTGACTGGCCTGACAAGTAGAATGCAGTGGAAGTGATGCCATGTGGCTTCTAAGGAGATTTAATCCCTGAGAACATGTTTGGGGAGGCCAGATCTACTATGTAACTAGACTGGAAAGAGAAAAGCTGTTCTTAGGCCCAGATGATGAGCTGTTACGTGGAGGTAAAGACCATGTGGAGGAATTCTGAACTGCCAAGTGTGTAAGAAGAAGTCATATTAGGTGTCCCAGCTAATGAAACCCAAGGAACAGTTAACTCATTCAACTACAGAATTATTACGGATGAGGTTTAAGGATTTAAATGTCAGCAGGGCATTTTCTCTTTGTCTCTCATTCCTGCTTTCTTCTCTCTTAATTTCCATTCATGCAGTCTACCACCGTTCACTTGGCAGGAAACATGGCTATGAACAACTTCCCAGTTTTACATCTTACAGATTCTACTATTAATAAGAGAGAGCTTCTTTTTCTTTGGTATGGTCTAAAATATCCAAGGATTGGGATCTAATTGGCCAAGCTTGGGTCATTACCATCCCTGAACAAATCATCTGTGGCTGAGCATGAAAAGGGAGGGAGAAGAGAAAATCAGTTCAGTTAAAGCAAGTTCCCAAATAGCCATGTGGGCAGGTAAAGATGGTTTTCATTTAGCTTTTCTTGTGTCATAAACTACCTCCTGAATAGCAACCATTTTATTTATTCACAATTATGCTGGTCAACTGGGCTTTTTTCTGGTCCAGGTCAGCCCAGCTGGGGCTGGATGGTCTCAGATGCCCTCACTCAGCTACCTGGTGGTTTGTGGGCTGTTTGATCTGGAGCAGGGGGATGGGGATTGGGAGAGGTGGCTCACTGACATGTTTGGTGCTTGATTCGATATTGGCTGGGGTGACAGGATGCCTTGGCTACATGTCATTCATCATTCTGCAGGCTAACCTGGGCTTTCTCATATGGTGGCAGAAGAGGTTTCAGCAACAGGAGGCAAGCCTCAATGTGCAAGTGTTTCTCCAGCCTCTGTTGGCACCCTATTTGCTAATGTCCCACTGAACAAAGCAAGTTATACAGCCAAGCCTACATTAAAGGCTCCGTCTTTAAATGGAATAAGATGTATTGTGCCCCTTGCTTCCTACCTACCCATTATATGTGTGTGAAGTAATATCAAAGCAAACCAATGTCAACAAAACAAAACTGAATTTACCCTGTTAGCAATAAATGCATAACCACCATGAAGGTATTATGTACAGTTGTAAATAGAGATATGATGGAATGAGAGAATCTACATAAGTGACCAATTAGTAAGTCCTCCCTGTTTGTTGCAGACGTTCATGAGAAAAATATCCACCAGTACATATTTCTGGTATGAGCATCATCCCAGGTTTTGTTTCTGAAGCCTTGGCAGCTTCTGAAAACTGACTGTTTCACTGGAAAATATTATACAAATCAGATCCAGTAGGATCTGTATGCTAGTCATAAACAAGGTCTTTCCAAGAATAGTCTCGCCAAAGCAATGCATTTTAATGCGTTCTGCATCAAATTAAGTACAAAAGACTAGAATCCTTGCTTCGACCTAACGATTAGTGGGTAGGTGAGTTTAGAACAAAGACCAAACACACCATCAATGCGGTGTCTTGGAATTTTTGTTTAAGCTAATTTTTTTTTTTTTTTTGGGGGGGGGGACAGAGTCATTTTCTGTCGCCCTAGGTAGAATGCCATGGGGTCATAGCTCACATCAACTTCAAACTCCTTGGCTTGAGCAATCCTCTTGCCCCAGCCTCCCATGTAGCTGGGACTACAGGTGCCGACCACAATGCCTGACTAGTTTTTCTGTATTTAGTAGATGAAGGGGCTTGCTCTTGCTCAGGCTGGTCTCTAACTCCTGAGCTCACTTAATCCACCTGCCTCAGCCTCCCAGAGTCCTGAGGTTACAGGCATAAGCCATTGAGCCCCGCTGTAATTTTTTTTTTTTTTTTTAAGAAAGATAAATACAAACTCTCAATAGGAACATAGTTTAATAGCTAACAGCATGGACTTTGGAGCCAGAGTTCAAATCCTGACTTTCTCACTCATCATGATTTTGGACAAGTTACTTAACCTACCTGTGCCTCAGTTTCTTTGTCTGTATAATGGAGATGTAATAATATCTTCCCCTAACAATTGTCACAAGGACTAAACAATTTAATATTTCTGAAGTTCCACCTTCTTCTTGGGATAAAGGCAATGAGACAAAATTTGAAGCATTTTTAAGGATATAAGGGTGTCATCAGGATGATTATGTCCTTCATCTTCATGAAAAGGCCATTGCTGTTTCCTTGTTGATTATCAGTAGCAGCAGCTCGGGGAGATCAGGGTAGTAAAATACTACTCAGCCAGCGTAAGGTGAGGTGAGCCCTGCCCATAATTCTAGCACTCTGGGAGGCCAAGGTGGGATGACTCCTGAGATCAAGAGTTCAAGACCAGCCTGAGTGAGAGCAAGGCCCCATCCCTACTAAAAGTAGAAATTAGCTGGGTGTTGTAGCGGGTGCCTGTAGTCCCAGCTACTGGGGAAGGCTGAGGCAGGAACATAGCTTGAACCCAGGAGTCTGAGGTTGCTCTGAGCTAGGCTGACACCATGGCACTATAGCTAGGGCAGCAGAGTGAGACCCTGTCTCAAAAAAAAAGAAGAAGAAGAAGAAGCACTCAGCATATTTGAAGATCATAATTGCCTGTGTGAGGCTGGTGGAGAAGATGTGAGCAGTGTCAACAGTGTAACAGTGTGGTGTGTTTTAGAGAATTTAAGTCATGCGTGCTTTCTCAGTCTCTTCTTTCTACAGGCTACGTTTTTAAGTGAAGCCAAGCATTAATAAAGTGTGGAAAGTGCAGTCTGTAGCCATCACCACACGTGGAGTGTAGCCATCACCATACCAGCCAGCCTCGCCTTTCTGGAATTGCCCACCAAAAAAGTAATGACATTCAAAAGAATAAGTAGCTGCCATTAAAGAGAATAAGTACTTGTTATACAAAAATATTTGTGAGGTATTGTTAAATAGCTAATTACTACTTCATTTTCTTTAACAGAATTTCAAAGAACACTTGGGAAGTTTAAATGACTACACAGAATGATCAAATTCCTTGGTGTTGGAGCACTTTGTTAAATCACAAGCATTTTATTCTTAGATTGATTAAATCAATTGTCTGCCCCCCCACCTGAAATTCCCAGCTCATCCATCATCTCTCTTCATTGTCCCTCTTGTCCACAGAGCCAACACAAATATTTGATGAATGAAAAAATGAATAGTTCCTCCACGTAACTCACAACACATTTGCAGTAAACGATGACTCCCTGAAATCTGAGGCCACAGATATTTTTGAAAAATGTGTAAAGAGTTTAATTAGGATTTGAACTAGCAAAATAAAATTTAAAAAATTATCTTATGGGCGGTGCTTGTGGCTCAAGGAATAGGGTGCCGGTCCCATGTACCAGGGGTGGTGGGTTCCAACTCAGCCCTGGCCAAAAACTGCAAAAAAAAAAAAAATTATGTTATGAAAAAGCTCCATTCCAACTTATCTGTAATTATTAACATTCTAATGATGGAGAAACCCCAGAAAAGTGAAAATAAGGATTATTTTTCTACTGATTGGGCATTATTTGCAACCTCACTCTCAAGTTTATTGTCTGGTTCCACATGTCCCTCCCCTGCTTTGTTGCCTCACTCACCACATTTTATAAGAACAAATTTTAAGAAGACTAAGTCTATCCTTTTAAATGGGATTTGTTTCCAAGTTCTAAGAAGGTTTATGAAATCTCTAGAGTATTGAACTCTGGCCTCATTAATTGCTTGGAAAAGATGAACTGTGTTGGAAGAAAAAGGAAAGAGGTCAGTTCTGGGTTAGATTAATGGGATTGAGACATTTGTTATTCTCTCTTTTTAAGTCTGAGTCTCATTCTGTTGCCCCAGGCTAGCGTGCCATGGCATCATAACCCACAGCAACCTCAAATGTCTGGGCTCATGCAATCCTCCTGCCTCAGCTTCCCAAGTAGCTGGGACTACAGGCACCCACAACAATACCCATTTAATTTTCCATTGGTAGAGACAGGGCCTTGCTCTTGCTCAGGTTGGTCATGAACTCCTGAGCTCAAGCAGCCTACCAGTCTTGGCCTCCCAGAATGCTAGGATTATAGATCTGAGCCACCTCTTCTGGCCAATATTTGTTATTCTTAAAAACAACCTGGGAGCTGGGTAGGTCCACAGTTTCACCTATTTGGGAGGGTACAGTAGGAGGATTGTTTGAGTGAGTCCAAGAGTTTGAATTTAGCCTGGGAAATATAGTGAGACCTCCATCTCTCTCATTAAAAAGGAAAGAAAAAGAAACAATCTAAGGAACCATAACCACATCTTGTTATGATTATTGTGTTTGCTGGTAAGAATGCCTGCCACCCCTATAGTTACTGTTACTATAGTAATGAAATGAGTCACGATGGAGAGAAAGAAACTCCCAAATATCCATTTTTAAAAGAGGAACAGCTTTATTTTACCCACTGGAGCCTCAGCAGACTCTCAGCTGACTAAAGTTCAAAAATGGCCGAGCTCCTGGACTGGCTCTGTCTTTTCCCTTTTATCTCCAGCCAAAGGTTCCTTGTCCCTGGGGTTCTTCTCATTCATTAGTTTGAATTGAAATGGAGAAGGTGGCATGAGGTTTTACAGAAGCTGAAGCAAGCATTAGTTTCAAGGTCCCAAGAAGTTAAGTTTCTACAAATTCTTAAGAGCTGAGTCACTACAGAGAAAATTTTATAGGTATGTCCTTGGGTCTTCTGTGAGAAGCCTTTTTTTTTTTTTTTCTTTAAGACTTTATTTTTTCTGGGTATCCTCTCTCAACTGGAGCACAAACTACTCTAAGCTAAGGAGCATAAAACCACCAGCATTTTATAATGATGATGTATCCCATGGTTCAGGAATTCAGAAAGGTCATAGCAGGGACAGTTCATCACTGTTTCTCAATGCCTGGTCATCATCTGGGAAGAGTCAGACATCAAGGAGTGACTTTGCAGGTTCATATTAAGCTCATCTAAAGGTTCGCTTGTTTGCATGGCCGGCAGTACATGCTGGCTCTTGGCTGGGTGGTCTCTGCATGTCATGTCTCTGCTGGGGTTTCCTTATGCAAATTGTCTGCGTTCTAAGAGTGAATATGTTACAAGAATTTTTTTCTTCAGGAGGTCTTTGATCTTGGGGATTCAAAGAATGAATCCATTGACCACAGATCAGTGGTAAGGAAGAATTTATGAATACAGAAATAGTACCAGAGTTCCTGGCAGAGGGAAAGACTCAAGTCCTAAAATCTTTGCCTGGGTCCTTTGTATAGGGATATATATAGTTGCGTGTGTCCTTTGTAGTTACATTTGGCCAGGACTTGGTAACAAATGAATGGGGCATCTTCCCCTAGGAGCAAGGTGAATGAGTCATTCCCTTCAAGAAATTGCACTGGCCTACGAAACTTACATGAAATTGTTCAGGCCTAGGAAATGGGGGGTTCCTATTCATCCCTGAATGGGAGAACCTTGTATCACCCTTAAGCCTGTGAAATACTCACAGGGGAGTAGTGCAGCGAGAGGAGGCTCTCTAGGTCCAACAGTGGTTGTGGGGTTGGCACGGGCAACACGTGCAGGCGGTGCCGCGGTCTCCCTCAGGCTTTCACTGCTGGCACCCCCTGTCTGCTGCACTTGGTTCTCCAGCCCTCACCTCCCTGCATCCAGCCACACCAACATCCCAGGGGCAGCAACGCAGAAGGCGAGGGAGGTCTCCCAGGTGGCCCAGTGGGTGCCACTTGCCCTGTATCAAGTATCCCCTGAAAAGCTGGAGTATCCTATCTACCCTGGGGAGTCACATAGTGTCATTTCCACCACAGCCACAAGCCCACCCAAGTTCAAGAAGAGGGAACATAGGCTGCACCTATCAGTGGGAAGAATGACAGATACATCATAGGAAGAGAGGGAAGGCAAATATTATTGTGGTCCTTTCTGAAAAATATAAGATGTCACCTTAGGCGTAAAATACATTTTAATTTTTCTCAGGTAGTATAGAGGATAAAAATGGCTATTTAGTCTTTGAATCTGTTTGTATAGTTTGAAGAAATGTAACATTTTTTTCCTGTAGATTAGTGAGGGGAAAAAATAAACTTTTGTTAAAATGAAGCCAAGATAGAGAAAATGAACATTTTTGGTAAATACTTCGACAACAATGGGTCCTCCTCGAAACCCAAGAATATAGTAAATCTAAGCAGAGTGGGAGAGTGGGAGAGGAAACTTGATCAGATAAACAGCAGCCTGGGGGAGAAGCTTGAGAAAAAACAAATTTAGCCAAGCCAAGTATCAATAAAGCAGGAAGTTTCTCTGCCGCATCAGCCTCAAACTAACAAGAGAATCCTTGTGTCTGATTAATGTAGCACTAATGCCTAACATCCTTTTCCCCCTTCAAAAACCGAATTTTCTGTTGGAAAGGCTCAGTGCAACCACACTTTGCAAATCATCCAAAGAGATTTCTCTGCTCCAATTTCTCCTTTTTCTTCTGCTTTTTCTAGCACCCAACTCTATCTAGACCTGAGTTCAATCTCAACTCCAAAAGGGTGAGTGCCTCTGGTGAATTCCTGGGACAGAATCCTCTTCTGCTCATGGCATTTCCTATACCTTTCTACTAATGGTACGCTGGGACGCTATCAGGAGCTCCTACCACAACCTGAATCTGTCACCCAGGCTGGAGTTCAGGAGTGTGATCATAGCTCACTGCAATGGCACACGATTGGGCTTGAATGAACCTCCTACCTTAGCCTTCCAAGTAACTGCACTACAGGCCTGCACCACCACATCCAGCTAACTTTTTGTTTTTGTAAATATGGCAGAATCTCAGTAAATTTCCCAGGCTGGTCTCAAACTCTTGACCTCAAGCAATCCTCCCTACCTCTGCCTCCCAGAGCACTGGGATTATAAGCCCCAAGGTCACTGTTCTAAAATCAACTTTTGTTCTGCTTAGGACATAATTACTCACATGGGGTGTAACATAAACATTGCATCTGACCCTTAAACTGGTTAAGTTTGCTATGACCAATGCCCACCAACTCAGGAATGGATTAACAAGCTGTGGTATATTTATATCATGGAATACTATTCAGCCATTAAAAAAGTTGGAGACTTGACTTGGTGCCTGTAGCTCAAGCAGCTAAGATGCCAGCCACATACACCAGAGCTGGCGGGTTCAAATCCAGCCTGGGCCTGCGAAGCAACAATGATAACTACAACCAAAAAATAGCCAGGCGTTGTGGCGGGCACCGGTAGTCCCAGCTACTTGGGAGGCCGAGGCAAGAGAATCGCTTAAGCCCAGGTGTTGAAGGTTGCTGTGAGTTATGACACCACAGCACTCTACCCAGGGCGACAGCTTAAGGCTCTGTCTCAAAAAAATAAAATAAAAATAAAAATAAAGTTGGAGACTTTACATTTTTTGTATTAACCTGGATAGAGTTAGAACACATTCTTCTTAGTAAAGTATCACAAGAGTGGAGAAGCAAGAATCCCATGTACTCAATTCTACTATGAAGCCAGCAGATGAGCTAATACGTACCCTTATAAGAGAAGAACAAATCAGTTCAAGGTGGGGGCAGGGAAATGAAGGAGAAGGCAAGGGGAGGAAGGAAGCAGAAGGAGGGTCACGGTGTATGGCACACCTCTCGGGGTCAGGACACAATTATGAAAGGGACTTTACCTAACAAATGCAATTAATGTAACCTAATTCTTTGTATCCTCAATGAACCCAAAACAAAACAAAAAAAAAGTTTGTTTTGGCCGGGTTGGATTATACTTATATAAATCTAAACGTGCTTATAATTTGTCCACAAATTTGTTGACACTTCTGATCCCAGGCTGTATGAAACAGTGATACATGTCAAGTGTTAATACACTATCCAAATCTCACATACAAGGTTGGACAATTAAGTTCATGAACTCATCCTAGGAAAAGTGCTACATACCTCCTTGCTGAATATCACTATGGTCTTCTTCAAAGTACTTCTGTCCAACCTCATATGATAATTGTGAAATTGAGCCTGCCTAAATGCTACAATGACCTATGATTTAAAAAATTGAATACTTTATTTTTTTCATCTCTGTATTGGGATATATAAATACTGAGATCTTGAGAAAAGCCTGAATCATTTCTTCTGTTTGTCCCTGTAGGCAAATGCTTGTTACTCTTTCCCACCTTTGTGCCCTGGGCTTCACTGCCATCTAACTTGAGAATCTGGCAAACGGGAAACCCTGGTAGGCAATCAAAGGGAATGAAGAGGGTGACATTGAATTGAATGTTTTCTCAACTTCCTTCCAAATACACAAAAAGTCAAATCCTCGATCCAGGGTCTGTTTCTGGTCTGGGGGAACCCAGTGTAAGACAGCACAGTATCTAGGAACTCTCTCCTTCCTAGACATGGGCCTGTGCAGCCTTGCTCATACTACCCATGGCTGGCAGAACTCAAGCTGGCCACCTGACCTAAGTCAGACGAATAAGACTCTCCCTTCCTAGATTCCTTTAATGGAGCAGAGGGCATGTTGATTCGTGTTGGCAGAAATCCTTTCGCACGTGAACTTGGAAGCTTTGCAAGGTCATAGTGTATTACATGGGCAGGAGAAACAGAGAAAGCCTGTGTCCAGTAGAGGAGGGAGGGAGAGAGAAGAGAATGGGCAAGAGAATCGCAGACGAGAGATGGCTTCTTGTTCTAGGGTCCCTCCCATCCTGAAACCCTCCAACATCCAGGACCCGGTCCATGAATGATGCCAACATACACATAATCAGTTCCCTCCTGTCTCTCAAGCCAGCTCGGGTAACATCTATTACATACTGCCAAAGAGTCAATCAATCCAGGAAAGCATCATAAAATCACACTGACAACTCTCCGTGAGGCAGAAGGTTCTTCCACTACGCTCCTTTGCTCCTTTCCTAGGAATGAATCTTCTCCTCACAGCCCTGAAAGCACAGGGAGTGTTAATCTCCCCCACGGGTGAAGGAACACTCCTTCTCCTCCCCTGTGGCATTCACGAAACCTGCCTGAAGACCTGGCTGGTACAGAGAGCAAGGTGTTTGTGATCCCAGACAATTCAGAGTGGAACAATTTATGCTCTAATTACCTTAGCTGGGGCCACACAAGCTCAGATTTATAGATAGGAGGGAGTCAGGGAAGTCAAATACACATGAGCAGGAATAGACCGTGATGCCAGCTTTGCAAGCTACTCAACTCCTACTTTCTGTTTGCCAGGGTTGCCAGACCCTCAGCCACTCTGTACTGGCGATCTGGATGCTCAAAAGGGGAGGACATATGAGGCCCCCAGATGATGCCACAATTGGGGTCAGTACCTTGACCCAGCACCTTGACCCAAAATATCTCCTTTCAACCAACCTGCCACAGTTAATAAAATTCTCTTTACTGACTTGTTCTTTTGGTTTCATTTCCCTAATGTCACAAAAACTTAATGTACTATGAAAGAAAAAAGGCTAGGTGCCGTGTTTCACTACTGTAATCCTAGCACTCTGGGAGACCAGGTGGGTGGATTGCTTGAGCTCAGGAGTTGAAGAACAGTCTGAGTAAGAGCGAGATTCCATCTCTGCTAAAAATAGAAAAACTAGCCTAGCGTTGTGGTGGGTGCCTTGTAGTCCCAGCTACTTGGAAGGCTGAAGCAAGAAGATTGCTCAAGCTCAATAGTTTGAGGTTGCTATGAGCTATGATGCCATGGCATTCTACCCAAGGTGACAAGTTGAAAATCTGTCTCAAAACAAAACAAAACAAACCCCCCCCAAACTGGCATGGATGTGGAGAGAAGGGAAGACTCCCACACTGCTGGTGGGATTGCAAACTAAGACAGCCCTTTTGGAGAGACGTATGGAGAATCTTCAAACATCTAAAAGTAGATCTTCCATTTGATCCTGTAATCCCATTACTAGGTATCTACCTAGAAGAACAAAAATCTTTTTACCAGAAAGACATTTGCACCAGAATGTTTATCATGGCTTCATTCAATTGCCAAGTTGTGGAAGCAACTTAAGTGCTCATCAACCCATGAATGGAACAACAAACTGTGGTATATGTATACCATGAAATACTATTCAACCATTAAAAAAAGATGGAGACATTACAGCTTTTACATTTACCTGGATGGAGTTGAAATGCATTCTTCTTATAAAGTATAACAAGAATGAAAAAATAAATATCCAATGTACTCTATACTAATATGAAATCAATATATAAACAATTCCATGCTCATAAGAACAATTATACACTAATATAGTCTAGTTCATGAGTAAAGGGAAGCAGGAGGGGGAGGTAAGGGGGAAGACCCTTGGCAGATGGAGGGAGGGTGTGAGGCAGGATCTCACTTAATGTGCACATTGTGAGTGTGTATAACACGCCCCCTGGGTGAGGGGCTCTTTTACAAATGGAACTTTACTCTGGAAGTGAGAACAATGTAACCTAAAAATTTGTATCCTCATATTAATTTGAAATAAAAAAAAAAATATATATATATATAAGAACAGAAAAAAGGTTGGAACTCAGCTGCTAGGGCACCGGCCATATACACTGGGGCTGGCAGGTTCAAAGCCTGCCAAACAAACAACAATGACAACTACAAGAACAACAACAAAAAACAGCTGGGCATTGTGGCAGGTGCCTGTAGTCCCAGCTACTTGGGAGGCTGTGGCAAGAGAATCACTTAAACCCAAGAGTTGGAGGTTCCTGTGAGCTATGACACCACAGCCACTCTACCAAGGGTGACATAGTGAGACTCTTGTCTCGAAAAAACAAAACAAAACAAAGAAACACAAATACTAGGGGACAGGTGTTGTGGGAAGAATGACAGAGATAAGGTTGTAGAGGATGGGAAGCTGAGGTATCCCAGAAAGCTGAGAGCATCTACTTCCTCTGGGTTGTCAGAGTCAGACAGGATGAGGCTGCAGCAGAGTGGTGAAAGTTCAGAACAGCCTCTGTGGGAGTGGACAAGGGAGCTGACCAGATACAGGTGCAGCATTGACTGAGGTGCCACAGTCTGCAGTGCACTACCTATGCAGTTGTGTAGTGCCCAGCAGTCTGGGTGTAGGAAATAGAAATGTGAAGATTGACTCAATCTATGGGTTTTCTGAACATTTCATTCCCTGCAACATAAGTTCCTCTTTTTTAATTCATCTTATTATATGGTAGGGCAGAGACTATTACTTGAACTATTCCTTCTAACTTTTAGCTGGGAATATGACTTCCTCAGTAAAGATTACATTTCCAGCCTGGGTGCAGTGGCTCACACCTATAAGCCCAGAATTCTGGGAGGCCAGGGCAGGTGGATTGCTTGAACTCAGGAGTTTGAGACCAACCTGAGCAAGAGCTGGTCTCTACTAAAAATAGAAAAACTAGTCAGGGATAGAGGTGCACACCTGTACTCACTGCTACTTGGGAGGCTGAGGCAAGATGTTGCTCAAGTCTAAGAGTTTGAGCCTGATGTGAACTATGACCTCACAGTGCTCTACCCTCAGCCATGACACTCTACCCAGGGTGACAGAGTGAGACTGTCTCAAATTAAAAAAAAAAAAGATTACATTTCCAAGCTTATCTTCCAGCTATATGTGGTCATGTGACTAAGTTCTGACTAATGGGAGATAGGTGGAAGTATTACAGTGACTGCTAGTAAGTGTCCTTAGTCCTTAAAGGGGCAGGCATGGCCAGGCTCAGTGGCTCATGACTGTAATCCTAGCACTGGGAGCCCAAGGCAGGAGGATCACTTGAGCTCAGGCGTTGGAGGCCAGACTGAGCAAGAGCAAGAGCAAGATCCTGTCTCCACTAAAAATAGAAAAAATTAACTGGGTGTTGTGGCAGGTACCTATAGTCCGTCCCAGTTATTCGGGAGGCTGAGACAGGAGGAGTTTGAGGTTGCTCTGAGTTAGGCTGACAGCATGGCACTCCAGCTTGGGGCAACAGAGTGAGACTTTGTCTCAAAATAAATAAATAAATAAAATAAATTGTCCATCCTCACTGTCCTCTTGGAGAGACTCACTTACACTGATATTCTGTCAATTGCAGATGCCTATGTCTTCCTCAACTCCTTGTTTCGGCTTCCTCTACATCTCTTTGAGCACCTACCTCATGGCTTGACCTGGCATAGCCCTGATTGTTAAAAATCTCTGATCAATTGTACTGCAGAGAAACCTTATAGATATAAAGCATGTGATGGGCTTTAGTCAAAATTCATGTCATATTGGAAAATTCTTTTTTTCTTCTAATCTTTTTTGTTTTTTTATTAAATCATAAGTGTTTGCATTGATGCATTTATGGTATTCAGTGTACTGATTTGATATACAATGTGAAATGCTTACATGGAACTGATAAACACATCCATCACACACACACACGCACACACAAATCTCTGATCAAGGCTTATCATATTCGCCTTTGAGGCACATCTACTTATATTTTCCTTCTGATTAAATTTTTGTGGAGCTGGGTGCAGATAACTGTCATCCTAGCACTTGGGAGGCTGAGGTAGGAGGATCGTTTGAGGCCAGGAGTTTGAAACCAATCTGAACAAGAATGAGATCCTGTCTCTGAAAAAAATAGTAAAAAAAAGAATTAGCTAGGCGTGGTGATCAAGGCCTGTAGTCCCAGATTCCTGGGAAGCTAAGATGGGAGAATCACTTGCGCCTAGGAATTTGAAGTTGTAATGAGCTATGATGAGCCCACTGCATTCTAGCCTGGGTGACAGAGTGAAACCTCGTCTCTCTCTCTGTCTCTCTCTCTCTCTCTCTCTCTCTCGCACACACACACAAACACACACACATAAACATACATAAGAAATTAAGTAAAAAAAATTGCAGTGGAAATTCCCAAATTATTTTCTAATTGTTTTTAATATTGCATCACTGTCATAGTGCTGTTAATAACCATGCTATCACATGTTATGCATTTATTAATTCATTTATAAAACATTGATAGAATATCTTCTATGTGCTTTGAAATTATGGGAACCATGGAGACACAAAAATTAATACGACATATAGGGTTTCCCATCATTAATTTGACAATCCAATAGATGAGAGACATAAGCAAGCAACAAAAATAATGAAAATAGAAGAGAGGCATCCATATTTTGGATACTTTAGGAAAGTCTATAATCAAAATTTTTTTTAATTTACCACTGTAATTTATAAGAATAGAATATTAGGGCCGGGTACAGTGGCTCATGATTGTAATCCTAGCACTCTGGGAGCCCCAGGCAGGAGGATCCCATGAACTCAGAAGTTCCAAACCAGCCTGAGCAAGATTGAGAACTCAGTATCTACTAAAAATTTAAAAACTAGCTGTGCATAGTAGTGAATAACTACAGTCCCAGCTACTTGGGAGGCTGAGGCAGGACAATGATTTGAGTCCAGGAGTTTGAGGTTGATGTGAGCTGTGACTCCACGGCACTCTACCCAGGATGAAGAGTGAAACTCTGTCTCAAAATAAAAAAAAAATAAGATGATGATGACAACACTGGAGAGGTAGGTAGGAGCCAAACTGCAAAGGCTCCTGTAGACTACATTATGATTTTGGTTTATCTTAAGAGCAATAGGAAGCAAATGAGGCAGTTTAATGTAAAATAGATCCTTCTGGATGCTGGGTGAAAACTGGACTCCCAACCTTAGCCCAAAGGCTGAGAAGCGGTTAAGTGAAGACTAGAATCCGTACAGTGAGAGGCGGGGGACTGGTAGGCAGCTGCGTCAGGAATCCAGCGATGAGGTGGAGGTGGGAGACTGATGGGCGAAGTGGTATGTGAGGAAGGCGCAGGTGTGAAGGTGGCACTGGGGATTCTGTGTTCCCAGTGGATGGTGCTATTATTCGGGAGATATGAAGAAGATGAATCAGATTTCGAGATAAGGATAAGAAAAAATGAATCTTTGGCTTGGTGCCTGTGGTTCAAGCAGCTAAGGCGCCAGCCACATACACCTGAGCTGGCAGGTTTGAATCCAGCCTGGGCCCACCAAACAACAATGACGGCTGCAACAACAATAACAAAAAAATAGCCGGCTGTTGTGGCAGGCACTTGTAGTCCCAGCTACTTGAGAGAAGGAGGCAGGAGAATCACTTGAGCCCAGGAGTTGGAGGTTGCTGTGAGCTGTGACATCACAGCACTCTACCCAGGGCAACAGCTTGAAGCTCTGTCTCAAAAAAAAAAAAAAAAAAGAAAGAGAGAAAGAAAATGAATCTTTATTGAGTCCAGTTTTGGATATGTTGATTTTGAGATGTCTTTGAAATGTCCAAGTGGCAATGCCATAAAAGGGGTTGGATAAACAGGTCTAGATTTGCTTAGAAGTGAGAACCACGTGGGAGATAAATGTTTTTGAGTCATCTGTGGGTTGGTTAGAACAGAAACAATAGGTAGGGATGAGATTGGCCTGTGGGCCGTATGCTGATTTTGTGAAGACTTATTTTATTTATCTGTGGCGTCAGATTTCATAAAAAGTATGCTTGGACTTTTTTTTGCTAATCAGTTTTCATTAGTGTTTGTGTATTTAACATGTGGCCCAAGGCAACTTTTCTCCTTCCAACCTGCAGCAGAGAAAAAAGAAAGAAGGAGAGAAAAAAACCTGCCCAGTGGCTCACACCTGTAATCCCACCTCTCTGGGAGGCTGAGGTGGGTGGATTGCTTGAGCTCACAAGTTTGAGAGTTTGAGACCAGCCTGAACAAGAACGAGACTTTGTTTCAAAAAAAATAGCTAGGCATTGTGGCAGGTGCCCATAGTCTCAAGAGGATTGCTTGAACCCAAGAATTTGAGGTTGCTGTGAGCTATAACAACTCTACTGGGGGCAAGAAAGTGAGACTTTGTCTCAAAAAAAAAAAAAAAGTGACACTCAGAATCACCAGGGCTCCTTGGCCAGCGGAGTAGTGTGAACCTACAGAGGAAAGTGAGCCAGATTGGCAGAGAAAGAAGGAAGAAAACCAGGAAACAGCAGAGACCTGAAAGCTGAACAGGAGAGTGTTTCTAAGAGTGTTCCACAATGTCAGATGCCACAGAGACATCAAAAGAGACCAGGCCCGAAACTGCCCATACGATTTAACATGGCCATGGCTGAAGCCCAGTGTGCTTTGATGGAATGATGAGGGGAAAAGCCAGACCAGAGGGAACTGAGAAGTGAATGAGAGGTAGGATACAGGAGAGTAGAGACAACTCTTTTGAAATGTTTGTGTAGGAGGAGAGAGCTAGGACAAAAGCTGGAGATGGTACAGGATTGAGGGAAGTTTGTTTCTTTTTTCAATGGCAGATACATGAATAGATAGAGCAAATAGGAAATCCACAATTAGCCTCAAATATATATGTATACAGAAGTATAGAACATAATAATGGGGGCATCTCAAATCTTTAAGATTTTTTCTTTTTTTTTTTTTTCTGGACAAACTACTTTAATCACTTCTTTATTCCCTTTATCAAAATATTTTCAGCATTAACAAATTTCCAATTGTAAGACTAAAATATTTTAATATATACTTTTTCTTCTAGTGTTTATCATGTTTATAAGCTTAGAAAATATGAAAAATCTTTACTAGAAAGTAGGTGGCAAAGTAGTGGCTTCTGCTTTTTAGGAGTAGTCCTTTTTCCTTTAAGGGTAGTAATGTTAGTTAATAACAGAGGTTCAAAGATGCAAAACATTGATAAGATTTAAGTCAGACGAGCCTGTCATTATACACAAGTTGACATGATAATAATATCCGTTATTAACAACTGCCTGGTCTCCTACTAACATGTGCATGTCACCTCACACGAGGTGCCCGAGCGCCCTGCCGTCGCCATCCCCGCCCTATATCTGCACCTGCATCCTCGCGATCATCTCCTGCATGCGGCCGAGCTCAGCTTCCTTTTGCAGCAAGATCTGGTCTTTATGCATGTCCTCACTCTCCACTTTCCTGCTGCCTCTCTTGAGCCTCTCAGAATGGAAGTTTTCATAGTGAAGGTCCTGGGTCACCTCCTGCAGGTCCTGCATGTGAGTTATGAGCATCATCCTCAGCTTCAGAAAGTCGTTATGCTCTGGATTCTCCACCTCCACGACACCCCAAGGGTAGAGACGGCCTCTGACCTTCTTCCCTTTAGCTTCAGTCAACTGATAGGACCCAACCACGGAGAGAGGGATACTGGCCTTGAGAAGTCTAGTCTGCTCTTTAAAGTCTTCTTCTTAGTCTGATTCTGCATCAGGTAAGTGATAGATTTTGAAGTTATGTTCTTCAATTTCATCCAGAATCCTTCTCTTCAACCTCTCCTGCTCCTTCAGAGTGAGAGTGTCTGCCCTTGCAATGACAGGTACGATGTTCACCTTATTGTGTATGGCCTTCATGAATGCAGCATCTAAGGGTTTAAGTCCGTGGCCAAAGGATGAGATGAGGTAGAAGCAGCAGTGCACCCTGTTGTCCACGATGTGCCGCTGGTTCAGCCAACTCTCGTCAGGCAGGTACTGTTCAAACTGCTCATCCATGTAGGAGATGATCGTTTTAAAACAATCCCTGCAGTTAATGGCATCACCATAGCCAGGGGTGTCCACCACTGTAGGCGCAGCTTGACCCCTGCTCTTCAATCTCAACAGTTGAAGCTTCAATTTGGACAGTTCTTTCAATTTTCTCTGCAGCTCCAGGTATGATTCTTTCTGGGTAGAGATCAGTCAGGAGCAGGCTGTTTATGAGAGTCAATTTTCCTAGACCGATTCACCAACCACCATTAGTGTGAACTCAAAACCTTTTTTCACTGATTTTCAATGAACTTGATTGGGAAGATTTGCAAATCCAACATAGCCAGGAGTTTGTGGATTTATAAACTGAGTTGGGTGTTGCTTAGACGTCTTTGGTGAAGTTTTCTGTTATCTCAATTCTGCTGCTAGAATTTTGCTGTTTTCTCTCCTCTTCAGGGGAGTAGGCCCATAGCTCGTGCATCCGCGACAGCTGGAGTCACCGGTGAAAACCGAGACTAAGATTTCTTCAAATAAATGGTCTTAGAGGGCCTAAATAGCCTTTCAGAGGCTATAAAATTGGACCCCATCCCTCACATCTTTTCTTTTCTTTCTTCCTTTCCTGTTTTTTTTTTTTTTTTTTTTTTTTTTTTGGGACAGAGCCTCAAGCTATCACCCTGGGTAGAGTGTCGTCATGTCATAGCTCACAGCAACTCCTGGGCTTAAGCGATTCTCTTGCCTTAGCCTCCCAAGGAGCTGGGACTACAGGCCCCTGCCACAACACCTGGCTGTTTTTTTGGTTGTAGTTGTCATTGTTTGGCAGGCCCAGACTGGATTCAAACCCTCTAGCTCTGGTTTATGTGGCTGGTGCCTTAGCTGCTTGAGCTACAGGCGCCACGCCCCTCACATCTTTTCTAAAAATAAATTACAAAAGGGTTGGATATCTAAATGTAAAAATAGGGTGGCGCCTGTGGCTCAGTGAGTAGGGCACTGGCCCCATATACCGAGGGTGGCAGGTTTAAGCCCGGGCCTCAGCCAAACTGCAACAAAAAGAAAATAGCCGGGCATTGTGGTGGGCACCTGTGGTCCCAGGTACTCGGAAGCTGAGGCAAGAGAATCGCCTAAGCCCAGGAGTTGGAGGTTGCTGTTAGCTGTGATGCTACAGCGCTCTACAGAGGGTGATGAAGTGAGACTGTCTCTAAAAAAAAAAAATAAACAAATGTAAAAATAAAAATCATACAAGTTCTAGATGAAATTATGTGTGAATTTCTTTATATCTTGCATACGGGGAAAGATAATTCTGACTCAAAATCTAGACTCTGTGAAAGAAAAGATTGATAAACCAGATTATTTAAAAAAGAAGACATTTTTGGAAGACAAGAAACAGGACAGGTGAGCAAACAAAAAAGCAGCATAAAAAAGGCAAAAGAGGGAGGAGCCTGTGGTTCAGTGAGTAGGGTCCCGGCCCCACATACTGAGGGTGGCAGGTTCGATCCTGGCCCCAGCCAAACTGCAAAACAAAAAAATAGCCGGGCATTGTGGCGGGTGCCTGTAGTCTCAGCTCCTCGGGAGATTGAGTCAAGAGAAGGTTGTTGTGAGCTATGAAGCCATGGCACTCTACCGAGGGCAGCAAAGTGAAACCTCTGTCTCTTTAAAAAAAAAAAAAAAAAAGGCAAAAGACAAGTGATTTGAAGGAGATATTTGCAACATTATAGTTTGGTAGATAAAGGGATCTATCCATTTGATTATCTGTCTATTAAACAAATTGAAGGAGGAAGCTGGCTGGAGAAAGAATGGAAGGGAAGAAGATCAATAGTGTGAGTGTCCTGCGACCATGTTAGGACAGGGGCTGAGCATAGAAGGACAAAAAGGGACTGTCATCAGCTTCTGTGCTAAACGGAGGGAAGGAGGAGCAGGTGGTCCGAGATCTGGGCCCGTCTGAATGTTTGGTACCATCAGGAAGCAAGTCGGCAGCTGAGAAGGAGAGGAGGGACATTTGAAATCATCCTGGTGGCGGGAGGAGCTGCCTAGAGTCACAGTCAAAGACCAGATCCTGGCCAGTGAGCACTTTTGGGGAGGGTGGTTTACAAAGGAGCCATTGTGCCCTGTGAGTGACTTCCCTGGCAGTTGTTGAGAACTGAGTTATTTTGCTTTTTATTGTCTTCTCAGGGAAAGGAGTTCCTTCTAATTTGACTCTTTCATCATGGGAATGTTTCTCCTACACATCCAGGGAAAAGGACGAGACAAAGAGACGGGCAGCAAGAAGCTACAAGAGGCAGTTTAATTTATATTAAAAATGGCACATTTGGCTCTTTGCTCGAAGCACAGTTGTTACGGCACTGGCCACATGCACTGAGGATGGAGGGTTTGAACCCGTCCTGGGCCAGCTAAACAATGACAACTGCAACAAAAAATAGCCAGGCGTTGTGGCGGGTGCCTGTAGTCCCAGCTACTTGGGAGGCTGAGGCAAGAGAATTGCCTAAGCCCAAGACCTGGAGGTTGCTGTGAGCTGTGATGCCCCAGCACTCTTCTGAGGGCAACAAAGTGATACTCTGTCTCTAAAAAAAAATTATCTTCACCTAATGAGAGCAGAATACTGACTCATTCTCCCTGGAAAAGATGAGCAAATCTGTAACAATGATATAATTTAAAAAAAAAAAAAAAAGCCAATCCTCTGGAGTTCAGGGGAAGGAAAAGGCTCGGTCTCAGGGGTCCTGCCTGGAAAGCTTCTGTCTGCATCTAAGCACTCCCAGAGCTCAGCTCTGGGTCTGTGGGGCCTCAAACCAGAAGAGTGAAATGATGCCACTGAGTCATTGCTGAGCTGTGATTATTGGCTGTTTCCAGGCGGGGTGGGAGGTGATGGCAGAGGGAACCCAACCAGAATTGAGGTCTCCTTAGAGTTGGAGAATAGATTGTTAGCCCGGCCTTGTATATATGGGATATATTGACCTGGAAGTTTTTGAGCCCTCAGAGTCACAGGGCTGGTCCTAGATAAGATAGTCCATATCTTCCTCCTGAGGAGCCTCCTGACACCCCCTGACTCTGGCAGGGGGTGGAATGGGTCCTCCTAGACGTCAGTCCCAATAACCCAACTCTGGACTCACTGCCCATGCGGAGAGCTGATGTGCAAGTACAGCATTTGCATTTTCAAGGGAGACTTGATACAATGAAAAGGAATGCATTTCTAATAGTGAAAACGTCAAGTACAACAAAATGACAAAGATGCTTTGGTGCGAGCTGTTTTATCTTGTTCTGTTCAAATTGTCTGATGGGTAGCCACCCCACCCACTTCAGCTCCTTGGGAGGCTGGCTATATCCTTTGGAACTTCAGAGACATCTGGCTTACTATCTTTCTAGGAAGTTCTCTGACTTTAGTTAGCTGTAAGCACTTACAGATAATGTTTTTTGGGGTTTTTTTTTTTTTTTTTTGCAGTTTTTGACCAGGGCTGGATTTGAACCCGCCACCTCTGGCATATGGGAACGGAGCCCTACTCCTTTGAGCCACAGGTGCCTCCCAATAATGGGTATTTATAAGTGGATGTTTTCAGCGGACAGTAAGTAAGTGCTTCTCTCTTTCAGAGGAAAGGGAAAGAGTAAGCACAGTCGTCCTTTGTTTGTTTAATGAGACAAAATCTCACTCTGTTGCCACAGGATAGAGTGCCCTAGCATCATAGATCACTGCAATCTCAAGTTCCTGGGTTCAAGTGATCTTCTTGCCTCAGCTTCCGGAGTAGCTGGGACTACAGGCATGTGCAACAATGCACGGCTAATTTTTCTATTTTTAGTAGAGACAGGGTCTCTCACTTGCTCAGGCTGGCCTCCAAGTTCTGAGCTCAAGCAATCCCCCACCTCAGCCTCTCAGAGTGCTAGGATTACAGGAGTGAACCCCTGTCGGACCTGGACAGTCTTCTTACTAGCAAAGGAAGAGTATAGCCCACAGCATGTCCCTGCCTCCAGGTACTTGACCAGATAGGTTTTATCACCTCCTTTCTATAGAACAAGGACAAATAGAGCCCTGGGAACAAAGGAAATTAGCGCTTACCTCCTTTCTCTAATACAAGTACAATTAGAGCCCTGGGAACTGGCTGCAGACAGAAGTTAGCACTTTGCCTGTCTCCTGAGTCTATGTGGCCACCCACAACAAAGGAGGAAGCCAATTTAAGATAATAAGCCCAAGGAAAGGAATGTCGTCCAGTTTCTATTTTGACATCAATCAGTTTGGGGCATTTGAGTTTCATGATTACACATTTCTCCTCATTTATGCTTTTATTAGTGATTTTCCTCTCCTGTCCTTTAAACAAGCCACTTAAGCAACTCTCACACTGGAGTTATTATAGCATACACACGTGATATTACTAAAACACACAAAAGATTTGGGTCACAGATATACAATGCAGGGCTGCCTGCTGTATCTGTTTTAATTTTTTAAATAATTCATCAGTTCAATGTACTCTGGTTCAATTTTTTTTTCTTTATTTTATTTTATTTGTTTTTGAAACAGAGCCTCAAGCTGTCGCCTGGGTAGAGTGCCATGGCATCACAGCTCACAGCGATCTCCAACTCCTGGGCTTAAGCGATTCTCTTTCCTCAGCCTCCCAAGTAGCTGGGACTACAGGTGCCCGCCACAACGCCCGGCTATTTTTCAGGTGTAGTTGTCATTGTTCTTTGGGACGCCCGGGCTGGATTCAAACTTGCCAGTTCTGATGTATGTGGCTGGCGCCTTACCTGCTTGAGCTATAGGCGCCAAGTAAATTTTTTTCTTTAATTAATACCTTTTTTTAAATTATTTTCTTAAAAAATTTAAATAAATAAATACATAAATAATTTTCTAAGGCTGGAGGTCGGGCATGGTGGCTCATGCCTGTAATCTTAGCACTCTGGGAGGCAGATGCGGTGGATTGCCCTGAGCAAGAGTGAGATCCCCTCTCTAAAAAATATAGCCAGATGTTGTGCGGGCACCTGTAGTCCCAGCTACTTGGAAGGCTGAGGCAAGCGAATCGCTTGAGCCCAAGAGTTTGAGGTTGCTGTGAGCTGTGACGCCATAGCACTCTACTAAGGGCGGCAACAACAACAACAAAAAAGTAATATGGTCTTGTTGTAAAAGAAAAAACCCAAACCGAACAAACATTGTAGAGGTTTATCAAGTAACAAGTATCCACTTCTGAACCAGCCCCACCCAATCCTGCTTTCCAAAGACAACCATCATCCACAGACCACAGTCCTTCCTGCACCTTCATGCAAATATCTTGGGACTTAGCTTGTCCCATCTAACAAGATAACCAAAACATCGTTCCACGGCACTTCCTCAGGAGCCCCCTGTTTACATAAAGTGGGGGTTACCTCCTTGTCTGATTTGTATATGGCTCCGGAGTGTGTTTAGGGCACCTTTCACATTTCTATGTAGTCAAATCTTCACTCTGTTTTTGTACTTAGTGGGTTTTGTATGTTTTCAAAGACCTTTCTAGTTGTCAAGATTTAGAAATACACTTGCCAGGATTAGAACACAGAGAAGCACCACTCAGGAAAACTTTTGGAACACATACTAAACTTTGTGATTCATTACTCAAACCATTTTAGGCATTGTGGGAAATGCTGCCTTAAGCTAAAGATGAGAAATGCAGGATGAGAACGTCACACAACCTGCACAGGTCTCTTCACTGCATGCCACAGGTTTCCTGTAGGTGTGGTGAGTGGAGGAGAGGAGAAGGCCAATAATTTGATGCACTGTAATTTTCATGTATTCGAACCTCTGGTTTACCCAGCACGGAGTGTAGAAGGTAGTTTTACCTTCTTCCCTTGTTTCAGAAAGTCACTGTTAAAAATAATGACAGCAAAATCTTTTGGAGACTTGACAGTTTTACCCATCAAGCCAGCTGAAACCAGCAGTTTTTGGCAAGTTCCACAATGTCCTCTGTATACTTGCTCAGTCTAGACAGTGAGGATATTACCTAAAAGTAGTTGTCAAAAACAAAAGTGGAGGCTTGGTGCCTGTGGCTCAAGCAGCTAAGGCGCCAGCCACATACACCTGAGCTGGCAGGTTCGAATCCAGCCTGGGCCCGCCAAACAACAGTGATGGCTGCAACCAAAAAATAGCCCCGCATTGTGGCAGGCACCTGTAGTCCCAGCTACTTGGGAGGCAGAGGCAGGAGAATCACTTGAGCCCAGGATTTGGAGGTTGCTGTGAACTGTGATGCCATGGCACTCTACCCAGGGCGACAGCTTGAGGCTCTGTCACAAAAAACAAAAACAAAAACACACAAGTGAAGTCAGTGCCTATAGCTCAGTGGGTAAGGCATCAGCCACATACACCGAGGCTGGTGGGTTCAAACCCAGCCCAGTCCTGCTAAAATCAATAATGACAACTGCAACAAAAAGCCAGCCAGGCGTTATGGTGGGTGCCTGTAGTCCCAGGTACTTGGGAGGCTGAGGCAAGAGAAAAGCCTAAGCCCAACAGTTTGAGGTTGCTGTGATGCCATGGCATTCTACTGAGGGTGACATGGTGAGACTTTGTCTCAAAAAAACCACACATACGCACATGGATTTTGAAAAGGAAAAAAAAATGAGAGAGATTGTTATACCTTTAACAGGTATTGACAGATAGAATTGTATGTATTTACTATATGCAACATGATGTACATGATCATCATTAACTAAGTTATCATGTTGTATGACAGGTCTCTTGAACCATTCCTCCTCAATAACCAAAAATGTGTATCCTTTGACCAACATCTCCCCAAACATTCCCCTCCTCCATTACCCAAACCCCTGGTAACCACCATTCTACTCTTCACTTCTAGGAGATCAGCTTTTTTTTTTTTTTAGAGAGAAAGTTTTACCTTGTCGCCCTCGGTAGAGTGCTGTGGCTTTACAGCTCACAGCAACCTCCAGCTCTTGGGCTTGCGGTATTCTCTTGCCTCAGCCTCCTGAATAGCTGGGACTACAGGTGCTCGCCACAATGCCCAGCTATTTTTTTGTTGCAATTTGGCCAGAGCTGGGTTTGAACCCGCCACCTTCAGTATATGAGGCCAACACCCTACTCACTGAGCCACAGGAGCCATCCCCAGGATCAGCTTTTTTAGATTCTGTGGATCAGTGAGAACACATGGTATTTATCTTTCTGGGCCTGGCTTATTTTACTTAATATAATGTCCTCCAGGTTCACTTGTGTTGTCATAGACAGTCTGACAATTTAGTTTGCAAACTTGTTGACAGCACTGTACAAACAACTCAGTTTATCAGTGACTCACAACTATGTTCGTGTCAACATGTGGCAGTCTCTTGCTGAGTAGCATTTGTTATTGTTGTTGTTGCATGTTTTTGTGACAACTCTGATGGTCTGATTTCAGAAAAAGAGTTCCAAAATTGTTTTGAAGGGTAGACTAGGTACTGGCATTGGTGTGTGGCTTCCCATGGGGAGTACTTTGAAAGTGACTATAGTGATATTCAGCAATAATGTATAATAGCACTTTTTCTAGGATGAGTTGTCTTAGACTTTATGCATGTGTGTATGTGTATTTTTTAGAGACAGCATTTTACTTTGTCACCCAGGCTGAAGTGTAGTGGTCTGATCATAGCTCACTGTAGCTTTGACCTCCTTGCCTCAGTGATCCTCTTGTCTCAATCTCCTGAGTAGCTGGGACTACAGGTGCACAGTAACATGCCCACCTAATTTTTTATTTTTTTGTAGAGATGGGGTCTTGCTATGTTGCCCAGGCTGATCTTGAACTGGCCTCAAGGGAGCCTCCTGCTTTGGCCTCCCAAAGTGCTTAGATTATAGGCAGGAGCCACTCCTTCTGTCCAGTAATATATTTTGAAGTCAGATAGCACAATCTTTCCAGCTTTGCTCTTTTCACTCAAAATTATTTTTGAGGTCTTTTTTGGTTCCAAATAAAATTTTAGAATTTTTGGCATTAAATCTGTTAATTGCTTTGGGTAGTATGGACATTTTAACAATATTAATTCTTTCAATCCATGAACATGAAACATCTTCCCATTTATTTGTGTCTTCTTCAATTTCTTTAATCGATATTTTATAGTTTTCAACAGAGTTTTTCACCTTCTTGGTTACTTCTAAGTATTTTTTGTAGCTATTATAAATGAGATTATTTTATTTATTTCTTTTTTACATGATTCACTACTAGTGTATGGAAATGCTACTTATTTTTTGTATGTTGATTTTGTATCCTGCAACTTTACTGGATTTGTTTGTTAATTCTAACAGTTTCTTGGTGGAATCTTTTAGGGTTTTCTGCATTTAAGATTATGTCATCGGCAAGCAGGATGATTTTTTTTTTCTTTCCAGTTTGAATGTCTTTTATTTCTTTGTTGCTTGTTGGTCTTTACAGATAAGACGTTTCTACTGTGCTTTCTTGGCTTACTTACTCTAGGACAAGGGTCAGCAATTAGGGCCCACTGGCCAAATCCAATTCATAGACTATTGTTTCATAATCTGTGAACCAAGAGTGGTTTTCATATTTTTAAAATATGGTTGCAAAGGCCCATTATGCAGGCTCATGCCTGCAATCCTAGCATCACTCTGAGAGGATGAGGCGGGTGGATAGCTTGAGCTCAGGAGTTTGAGACTAGTCTGAGCAAGAGTGAGACCCTGTCTCTAAAAATAGCCAGGCGTCATGGCAGCCTCCTGTAATCTCAGCTACTCAAGAGGCTGAGGCTAGAGCATCAGTTGAGCCCAAGATTTTGAGGTTGCTTAGAGATATGTTACCAAGGGCAACAATGTGAGACTCTGCCCCCTCCCCCCCAAAAAAATCATGAATGATTATTGTCTTTCTAAGCCTCTAAGTTTTAGAGTCATTTGTTATACAGCCATAGTAAATGGGTTATACTATATTATATATTGTCTGAAGTCCTCCAACACTTTCTTTAATAATTCTTGGAGATAGGTAGAACATAAGCACATAAAAATCTTCACTACCATATTACACCTGCTGACTTCTAAGGTTCACAGTGGTTCCCCTAAGACTTGAGATTTCACATTTCAATACATAAGAATCAAATTATTCTTTAGTATTCAGAAGTATCTGAATACTGATGGCTAAAGTCTCTTCAAACTGCAAATATTTTCTGCTGACATGTAATACTTCCATTATATCTGGTCCTTTTCAAGCCGTTAATTTGGTAGGAAAATGAATTTAAAATTGCTGGCATTTGGCTTGGCGCCTATACCCCAAGTGGTTAGGGCACCAGCCACACACACCAGAGCTGGCAGGTTCAAATCAGCCCGGGCCCGCCAAACAATGACAACTATAACCAAAAAATAGCTGGGCATTGTGGCAGATGCCTATAGTATCAGCTGCTTGTGGGGCTGAGGCAAGAGGATCGCTTAAGCTCAACAGTTTGAGGTTGCTGTGAGCTGTGATGCCACAGCACTCTACCCAGGGTGACAGCTTGAGACTCTGTCCAAAAAAAAAAAAAAAAAAAAATTTGCTGGCATTTATTCCATCAGGCAGTGTTGTTTTTTTAAAAAATAATCCTGACTGGCACTTACTGTCCCCTTTTTTACAGATAGAAAATTAAGATTAAATAGCTACAGTCAACAATTGGTTAGTGAGAGAGGCAAGTTTCAAGCCCAGCTTCTTGACCACACACTGATGGCGCTTGCAACTTCACTGTTAAACATGGCAATCGAGGGTGACCCTGCACTGTGGGTCAAATACGTCCATCCCTAGAACCATGAAATTGCATGTTATTTAAGTTCTGACATCCTTGAGGTGCCAGGAAATAGATCCTTTTTCATAGTATCATGGAATGTCCATTGAATAATATTTTTAAAGTCTTTACCATTTGCTCAACATTGTGCAAGTATTGATTTTTAGTTCTTATCATCCAAGCTTATGTTCTTTATAAATATATAAGAAGTTACTGGGCGGTGCCTGTGGCTCAAAGGAGTAGGGCGCAGGACCCACATGCTGGAGGTGGCAGGTTCAAATCCAGCCCTGGCCAAAAAACTGTAAAAAAAGAAAAAGAAGTTACTGGGTGAGACCCTGTACAGATACTGGGTATTTGTTGGCAAATAAATCCCACAGTTCCATCCTCATCCTAGATCTTCCAGTCTAGTCAGGGAGCCTACAGTCTGATATTTTGCATTTGGTTGTCAATTTATTGCTTAATTGTGGCTTTAGAATAGTGTATGATTGAAAAAGCAGTAAGATGAATGGAAACTTGTTCATTACTTAGTCCTTGAACTTCTGTGATCTTTTTTTTCCTCTTTCTTAAGGACAAGTCCCCAGATGAAAAAGTAATTAGATCAAGGTTCAGAATGACAAAGAGAGATAAGATAATTGCAAATAATATCTTCCCACTTTGAAAGAGCTATTCTGGTTTTTCAACCAAAAGAAAAAATGCCTTCTTTCAGTTGAAAGAAATTTGACTGAAGTAGCTGACTTAGCTAATAGCCAAAATTCAACCATGAAATATAAAGAGGTACAAATTGTGACATAATCCAATTTATACAGCCATTGTATAATCAATAGCAAAATAGTAGGGAATCCAAAATAGTTTATGCCTTACTTTTGGAATGCAATAAGCTCTATTTTGCCATCTCTGCAGCGGTAAGCTTTTGTTTTGATGATTATTTCAACTGGTTTTCATTTCTTCTTCATTGACTAAAAGTGGTAAGAGAGGATGGTCAGAGGCATGACAGCCTAGACTTCAGAAATTTGCTCTAGGAAGCTCATTGGAAAGATAATCCCTAGCCTGGGAAAAATATAGAAGAATAAGTGAGAGGTATACACAATTGTTTTTTAAGCGAGGGTGACAATGATAAAGTCCCCAAGGTTTGTTTCTCTGATAACCTACTTTTGAGACTCTCAGTGCAGAGTGTAAGGACTGAGTGGGGTGTGGATGAGAAGTGGGGTATGGATGGAAAATGGAGAATAAAGACAGACCTGAGGAGAGACTTATTCATGCATGCTAGGAGCTGGGTTCTGAAATAAAGCATTAAAAAGATAAATGTGGTGCTTGCCCCTGAGACATTTTTAGTTGTGTAGGGAAAAACAGAAAAGGCAGAGGAATTTAAAGTAATTCAGTAAACAGTGGAAAGTGAATGTTCTTGGAAAGGGGCAACTAACTCTTATTAGTTATTAGACAAGTCAAAGAAGTTTCCAGGAAGAACACTTGTTTTCCCTTGAGACAGTCTCACTCTGTCGCCCTAGACAGAGAGCTGTGGCATCACAGCTCACAGCAACCTCCAGCTCTTGGGCTTAAGCGATTCTCTTGCCTCAGCCTCTCAAGTTGCTGGGACGACAAGCACCCACGACAACATCTGGCTATTTTTTTGTTATAGTTATCATTGTTCTTTTAGCAGGCCCGGGCCGGGTTCAATCCTGCTAGTCCCCGTATATGTGGCCAGCACCCTAACCACTGGGCTACGGGTGCTGAGCCAAGGAACACTTTTCTGAAGCTGAGATATGAAGGATGAGAAAGACCAAAGAAGAAAAAAGAGCATTCCTAAGGGAGAAAATGGTGTGGAGGAGAAAGCTCCAGGGTGAGAGAGGAGGACAAGCATGGCATATTTAAGGAGATGAATAGAGCACGGGTGGAGAGTTGGAGACAACGCAGTGGTGTCATCATAGCTTACTGCAATCTGAAACTCCTCGGCTCAAGCCTCCTGCCTCAGCCTCCCGGGTAGCTCTAGAACTACAGTTGTGTGCCACCACGTCTGACTAATCTTTTAATTTTTTTGTAGAGACAGGGTCTCACTACAGCTTCCTGGCTTAAAGCAATCCTCCTTCCTTGGCCTCCCAAAGTGTAAGGCCACTTCACTGGGCAGGGTCAAGTCTCATGGAGAACGTTGGGCTGTGGTCTGAAGTCAGGGAAGTGATGTGATCAAAATTTCATTTTAAAAACGTAACTCCCTTTTAAAGAAGGTGGGTAGATAACTGAGAAGCTACTGTCATCAGGAATCAGAAAATGGGGACTGGATGCACATTTCAGTGAGGATGGAGACAATCAAGAGATAGTAGATGTTTAAAAGGAAGAAGCCATAGAAGAGGATGTGAGGGGTGATGACAGAGCAGGAAAAGGTTTCTGGCTTTGGTTACTAAATAGGCCAATTCACTGAGACAATGGACCCTGGGGTGGGGTAGTCTGATTAAGAAGTGGGAGAAATGCTGGGTTTTCTTTGGAAGCAGGTTGAATTTAAGGTGGCTGAAGGATCTATTGACTTGAATCTTAGGATGGATTTGGGTTGAGAGGGTTGGGAATCATCTGACAGAAGAGGTGACAAGAGAAGAGAAGAAGATTCAAGACCACACTGAGAGAGGCCCACACTGAGAGACAGAAGGGTGTAACGGAGATTTAGATGGAGCTTTCAGGGAGGAAAGAGGAAAACCAGGAGAAGATGGTATCAGGGAAACCCAGGGACAAGAGCTTTCCAGAGGGAGGGAAGGAATGACCAACCAGAGAGGTTCAATACCATTGAGAACCAGCTGGAAGCATCAAACTCAAATTGAGGGACATTCACGAAATAACTACCATATACTCTTCAAGGACGTCAATGAGAAGATTTAAACAAAAGATGGAGAAACAAAGATTAAAGGACACTAGAGACACATGAGAACTAGAAATGCAATGAAGGACCAATCATTTTTTTTCTAAATGTTTTACCATTTTTAATGGCTGTATACTAATCCAGATAATTAATTTCATTCAGATAATTCATTCAGAATTGAGTTTGTAATTTTCTCTTTCTTTCTTTCTTTCTTTTTTTCTTTTCTTTTTTTTTTTTTTTTGAGACAGAGCCTCAAGCTGTCATCCTGGGTAGAGTGCTGTGGCATCACAGCTCACAGCACCCTCCAACTCTTAGGGTCAAGTGATTCTCTTGCCCCAGCCACCCAAGTAACTGGGACCACAGACACCCCACCACAACACCCTGGCTATTTTTTGGTTGCAGCTGTCATTGTTGTTTGACGGGCCCAGGCTGGATTCAAACCCACCAGCTCAGGTGTATGTGGCTGGCGGCTTAGCTGCTCGAGCCACAGGTGCTAAGCCTTATTTTTTTTATTTTTGACACAGAGTCTTACTATGTTGCCCTCAGTAGAGTACCTTAGCATCACAGTTCACAGCAACCTCAAACTCTTGGGCTTAAGGGATTCCCTTGCCTCAGCCTCCCAAGTAGCTGGGACTACAGGCATGCATCACAACACCCGGCTATTTTTTGACTGCAGTTGTCATTGTTGTTTAGCAGGCCCAGGCCAAGCTCGAACCCGCCACCTACCACTGCGTTGTCTCCAACTCTCCTACTCACTGAGCTATGGGCACTTAGCTTTCTTTCTGTTTCTTAACAGGTAAATAGCATAATGTTATTCTAGGTTTTCTCTAATCACAATCTCTTATGTCATTTTTTGAAGGCTGTTTTTATGAGATATATAGTAAATTTAAAAAAGCGATCTGGTTTGATTGCTCATCAGTAACGACACTTTGATAACTATGAACACAGCTGTTAGAGAAAATGAAATCTATAGTTGCTGTGTTAGGTTGCCTGAAGGTGAGGGGAAGTTAAATCTTTCTTCAACATCTTCTTCAACATCTCCCAGGGTATCTTAAGTTCAGAGTCTGGTGGGAAGATGGCCAAACCATATGTAGTGTTTTTTAAAATATTCATCTTAAGGGTGGGGTAGGAGATTGAGGTAGCTGGGAGAGGGGAGGAGGGAGGAGGATGGAGGACATGGTGTATGGCACACCTCTTAGAGGTGGGACGCAAGTAAAACAGGAACTTTATCTAAAAATGCAATCAATGCTACCCAGTTCTTTGTACCCTCAATGAATCCCAAACAATAAAAATCATATATATATATGTATGTATGTATATGTATATGGTGGTGTCTATGGTTCAGTGGGTAGGGCACCAGTCCCATATACTGAAGGTGGTGGGTTCAAACCTGACTCCAGCCAAACTGCAACAAAAAATAGCTGGGCGTTGTGATGGCACCTGTATTCCCGGCTACTCAGGAGGCTGAGGCAAGAGAATCGTTTAAGCCCAAGAGCTGGAGGTTGCTGTGAGCTATGACGCCACACCACTCTACCCAGGGCAACAAAGTGAGACTCTGTCTCTAAAAAAAAAAAAAAAAAAAAAATCTAGCTAGCTAGCTATTAATTTTAAATGCAGCGTTTGTAATTTGTAGGTCTTATCCCAACACAGGCATCTATAGGAGGCTATGAGTACATACTACTCTTTCAAGAATGGTGAAATGGAAAAATAGCCCTCAGTCTTTTTAAACAAAGTTTATGGAACGCCATGTTTTGGCCTGGCTTTTTGCCCTACCCCCAACAGACCAGACTAAGCCAAAATGGAGTCACCTGTGCTAAGCACCTTGTAACCAAGACATTTTTTTGGAAATGGGTCAGTTAAAAAAACAAAAACAAACAACCAGAGATTGCAGTCAACCTGAATAAGTGTAATAGGGAAGTTTTCTCTGTTTCTTGTAAGGAAAGAAACTTTGAAAACATCAGTCGTTTTGCTCTCTGTTTCTGCTTTCATCAGCCTCTTTTTGCCTATAAAACTAACCACTTCTGCTTAGCTCACAGGAACACTCATTCTATTTTTATGAAAATGGGTTGTTGCCCAAATTCTAGCACTGCAAATAAAGACCAATTACATCGTGAATCAAAGCTATAGTATTTGTCTTTTGACAGTTTCTTTTCTGTGGTCCTGAAATTCTGGTAGTTGTGTACCTACCCGTATGTGCTAATATATTAAAATATTTACATCATGTGGGAGGTGCCTGTGGCGCAGTGGGTAAGGGCGTCAGCCCCATATACCGAGGGTGGTTCAAACCTGGCCCCAGCCACATTGCAACAAAAAACTAGCTGGGTGTTGTGATGGGCGCCTGTAGTCCCAGCTACTCGGGAGGCTGAGGCAAGAGAATCTCCTAAGCCCAGGATTTGGAGGTTGCTGTGAGCTGTGACTCCATGGCACCGAGGGCAATAAACTAAGACTCTGTCCCTACACCCCCTCTCCCCCCACACACAAAATTTACAACCTATGTTAATTTTTCTGTACTTTTAATGTGGACATTTTTAATGTAGATATTTACATTTTTATGGATTTGGCCAATGGGAAGCTAAAAAGTAAACATACTACCACATCTACACATTGAAAAAAAATGCCCCCCCTTAAAGTCGATAACCCTTCTCTAGAAATTGCCCAAATGCCCCCCTCCCCTTAAAGTCGATAACCCTTCTCTAGAAATTGCCCAAATTACCCATGCACTGCAAGCTTCATTGGCTGGGCAATGTCCTCAGTAAAGATGGCCCCTGCTGCCTTCCATTGCCTTCACTGCCCTCATCAAAGATGGTTCCGGCGATTTTCTTTCAAACCTCGCTTTTCCCTAACAAAGATGGCGCCTTTACTTCCGGTTCCGCGCTCTAACTGCTGTTGGGAGGTGAGTGTAATTGCGATTTCGCGGATTTTCTTGCATTTTCTCTGTTGACTTAGGAGTGCCTTGCGAAGTGGGCTGAAAGGAGTCACAGCAACAAGGCATCGGATCGTTCTCACTTTGAGGAAGTTATGGCGGCTTCCCCAGGCACGTTACCGTACCCTTCTGGTTACCTCCGCCCCTAACGCGGCCTCGGCAGCCTCTTCTTTGGTGAATCTCTGGAATTTGTAGGCAGTGGGTTTGCATGAGCTTCGTTCTTGTTTTTCTTTCTTGCTTTTTTTTTTTGCAGTTTTTTTTTGGCCGGGGCTGGGTTTGAACCTGCCACCTCCGGCACATATGGTGCCGGTGCCCTACTCCTTAGAGCCACAGGCGCCGCCTCTCATTCTTCGTTTTCAAAAAACAACTTTGTTGAAAATGTGTATTCATATACCATAGTATTTCCTTAAAGTGTAAAATTTAGTGTTTGTTTTGTAACTTCACTGAACAGTGCATTCATCACCTCAGTCTAATTTTAGACTATTTTCATCTCCCTAAAGAAAAACGCTGCACCCAGTGGCAGTCTCCATTCCCCACGACCCCCCAATCCTAGGAAATAACTACAGTTGTCTACTTCTTATCCCTGTAGATTTGCTGATTTGCACAGTTGATATGAATGAAATCATACAATTAAGTGTAATATTTTCAGTTTTTGTCACTAGCTTCTTTTACTATTTGCCCTTGTATCGTGTGTCAGAACCACATTCTTTTAATGTTGAAAAGTACCCTATTTTTTGCATAGGTCAAATTTTATTTATTGATTAGTTGATGGATATTTGTATTACTTTCACTTTTGGCTATTATGAATTAAGCCGTCTTGAACATTTGTGTAAAGTTACTATGTCAACATATGTTTTTTATTTCTCTTCAATTTAGGAGTGGAATTGCCAGGTCAAAGTGTAACTCTGTATTTAACCTTTGAGGACTTGCCAAACTATTGACCAAAGTGCCTGCATTATTTTGCCTATTGTTTGTGGATATTCCATTGTCCCAGTTGTTGTAAAGACTGCCTTTTCCTCCATTGAAACTATCTTGGGACTTTGTGGAAAATCAATTCATCATATACGTAAAGTTTTACTTTTAGACTTACACCTATAGTCCATTGATCTATATTTGTCTATCCTTATGCCTTTTGTGGAGGCTAAAGCAATTTTGTCTTGGATGCTAATCTACTATGTTGACTTATGATTAACCCCTGTTTCCAGGAATACCTGTAAGATTTCTATTTTATCTACTATTATCTAAATCCTGACCCTTAGGTCAATACAACCTTGACTGTAAGTCCTGCCCTCTGGCAGATTCACATAGCATTCTTGCCTTCCCAGAGGGATTGACTTCAATTTTGCTTCGTATTCCTTATTTACAGTCTATAAGTCCTAGGTCTAGGGCAGTGGTTCTCAACCTTCCTTATACTGCCACCCTTTAATACAGTTCCTCATGTTGTGGTGACCCCAACCATAAAATTATTTTTGTTGCTACTTCATAACTAATTTTGCTACTGTTATGAATCGTAATATAAATATCTGATATGCCAGATGTATTTAGGTGACACCTGTGAAAGGGTCGTTCGATAATGTTGTAGGGATCCACCATCTTGTCTAGCCACTGCCAAGGACATGGATTCTGTTTATAAGTCTCTATTAAATGTTTCTTTCTGAGAAACTGCATATGTCAGCCTCTTTCTTTGGCCTCTCAGCTTCCTTAGACTTTAGGGGGAAGGTTTGCAAAGACCTGCTTGCCATGGAACACCTGTTCTGGCCAGTGTTAATTACCATAGTTATGTAGGAAGTTTTGAAATCAGAAAATATGAGTCCTCCAACTTGGTTCTTCTTTTCTGAAATTGTCTTGCTTACTGTGGGTCCTTTACATTTCCATAAGAGGTTTTGGAGCATTTTGCCAAAGTCTGCAAAAAAAAGCCAACTGGGATCTTGATTAAAAGTACAGGGATCTTTTAGGTCAATTTGGGGAATAAAATCTTAAAATATTAAGTCTTCTGATCCATGAACATGGGACGTATTTCCATTCCTTTAGGTCTTTAATTTCTTCCAACATTTAAAAAATTGTCAGTGTAAATGTCTTACACTTCTTTTACTTATTTATTTATTTTTAGAGGCAGAGTCTTACTTTATCGCCCTCAGTAGAGTCCCATGGCATCACACAGCTCACAGCAACCTCCAACTGCTGTGCTGGGCTTTGGTGATTCTCTTGCCTTAGCCTCCCGAGTAGCTGGGACTACAGGCGTCCGGCACAATGCCCAGCTATTTTTGTTGTTGTTGTTGTTGTTGTTGTTGTTGTAGTTTGGTGAGGGCCGGGCTTGAACCTGCCACCCTTGGTATATTGAGCCAGCACCCTACCCACTGAGCCACAGGCACTGCCCATGCACTTCTTTTATTTAGTGTATCCTAATATTTTAATTCTATTGTGAATGGAATTGTGTTCTTCATTTCATTTTTGAAACATTTATTCCTAGTGTACATAATTACAAATGATTTTTCTATATTGATCTTGTATCCTATTGATCTTGTTTAACTTGTTTATTCTCTTAGTTTTTTAAGTGGATTCTTTAGGATTTCTATACATAAGGTCATGTCTTCTACTAATAGTTTTATTGCCCTCTGTCCAATCTGAATGCTTTTCTTTTCTTGCCTAATTGTCCTAGCTAAACTTCCAGTACAATGTTGAATAGAAGTGATGAAAACAGACATCCTTATCTTGTTCCTGATCTGAGGGGGTAAATAAAGCATTAGTTTTTTACCATGAAGTATGATGTTAGCTATGGGGTTTTCTTTTTTCTTCTTCTTCTTCTTCTTTTTTAAAAAATTACTTTCAGAAGTGGAGTCTTGCTTTGTTGTCCAGACTGAAGGGCAGTGAAGTTGTCATAGGTTGTTGTAGCCTTCAATCCTCCTGCCTCAACCTTAGCTGGGACTACAGGTTTGTGCTATCACACTGGATAATTTGTTTATTTTTTTATACAGAGGGGGTTTTGCTTTGTTTACCAGGCTGGTTATGGGTTTTTAAAAAATGCCTTTTATCAGGTTGAGAAAGTTCCCTTCTATTCCTAGCATGTGTTGTAGTTTTTAATCCTTTATTCTTCTGATATAGTGTATTACTTAGATTGATGTTAAAACAACTTTGAATTCCTGGGGTTGATTCCACTTAATCATGGAGTATAATCCTTTTTGTATGTTGCCTGATTTGGTTTCTTGTGACGACTTTATTTGGTTTTGATATCAGGGTAATACAGGAAGCATAAAGTGAATTGAGAAGTGTTCCATCCTCTTCCATTTGTTAGAAGAGTTATCCAGGGCAGGGAGATGGTGTGGGGACCAGTGCAGAGGGCTTACTGGAGAACCTGGAGGAAAGCCATTGTGCCTGATGCATGGAAAGTGAGGGGGCCCTGAGGTTGGGGTATGTGGGCTATAGAGAAGCTTCTGGGTGGAAATTAATGTCTCAGAGAGGGAAAGAAAAGGAGTAGACTTTGAGCCAAGCCAAAGTCAAGCCAAACCTTGCAATTTTTAAAGGTATAAAATTATATCAGGCTTGACGCCTGTGGCTCAAGCAGCTAAGGTGCCAGACACATACACCAGAGCTGGCGGGTTTGAATCCAGCCCAGGCCCGCCAAACAACAATGACAGCTGCAACCAAAAAATAGCAGGCATTGTGGCAGGCGCCTGTAGTTCCAGCTACTTGGGAGGCAGAGGCAGGAGAATTGCTTGAGCCCAGGAGTTGGAGGTTGCTGTGAGCTGTGATGTCACAACACTCTACCCAGGGCAACAGCTTGAGACTCTGTCTCAAAAAATAAAAGTTAAAAAAAAAAAAAAAAGAGGAAAATAAGCACTTCTGGGAAGGAAGTTGAACCACAATCAAAAGGTACGGGGCAAAAGATAATCATTGGATTCTATGGGCCAGCTCAGGTTGTTTCAGACCATAAACAGGGCTTCATCTGCCCCCATGGCTTGCTTGCTTTTATACAAATTCACCGAGTCCAAATAATGCATTTTACATGCACAAATACTTACTGTGTGATAAAAAGGATTCTGCCTTTCAGTAGGCATTTTTTTCATTACTTTTTTGGTCGAGTTCCCAGTTGAAAAGTATTTGGCATTTGATGTAAGAGATTCTAAAAACAAAGAAGCTAGAGGCATCACGTTGATGTACTGTTTGTTTTCATGTCATAACACTGAGGACACTCTCATTGATGGCTGGTTTCAAAGCACCTTTGCCAGGGGGGCAGGATATGCCAATATCATTCACCAACCTGTTTGTTCCCTTCTGGAAGCCTCCAGAGCAGAGTGTTAGGGAACAAACACGAAGAAGGGGGAACCAAAGGTGCCCGCTACAGAGGGGTTTGTTGAAACTTCAGGCTTGATTGGCTAATATAGAACTTGTGAAAAGACAAGATGTTCTTGCTTCTTTGGGAACCTTGATCTCTCCACTCCTTTTAGGAGCAATCAGCTGATATCTTGGCTCTCAGTCTGCCTGAGCGAAAGTACACAACAGCATGTGACTGGGTGTCCTCAAACAAGAAGGATCTTGCCAGGCCTCACTGTTGATTTGTTTTTATATACCTCCTATCTTTGCCTAATCAGCTGGTGGCTTAGGCAGCAGCGTGGAGGCTGGGAGGACTTCGAACTGGGTTCATCTTAGCTTGGCGACTTTCTAGATGAGTGTCTTTACTTTTCTCTGTGGCTGGATCTGACCATAAATGAGAGTAATAATAGGCTGCATAGAGTTATTGCAGACGAAGCTCTTAACACAATGCCTGGCATCTAACAAGCACTCAGTAAATGGACCCTACTCTTATTATTATACAGCTCGCATTCTTCTGAAATTACTTTTTTCCTTCACACACATACACGTATGTCCTTGAGATCTTTTAAGTTCTCACTATCATTGTAAAAGCTGCACAGGATTCCATAATTTGGAATATTGCCTTTTCCTAAACCAATTGCTTCTCCCATCTTTCCTAACTCAGTAACCTTCCCTAGTCACTAAACTGTCTCTTATTGATTCTCAGCTCTTCTTTGACACCTTTCTCCATTCGGTTATTAGGTTCTATTCTCATTTTAGTTCCTAAATATATTCTTTTTATTTTTTGAGACAGAGCCTCAAGCTATTGCCCTGGGTAGAGTGCCGTAGTGTCACAGCTCACAGCAACGTGATTCTGTTGCCTCAGCTTCCCAAGTAGCTGAGACTACAGGTGCAGCCACACTGCCTGGCTATTTTTTTGGTTGTAGTTGTCATTGTTTAGCAGGCCTGGAGTGGATTCGAACTCACCAGCTCTAGTGTATGTGGCTGGCGCCCTATCTGCTTGAGCTACAGGCACTGAGCCAGTTCCTAAATATATTCTTAATCTCTCTTAATCTATTCTTGACCCATGGGGCTCTGACCTAGTTACTCTTCCTATCTCACATGGGCTGCTGCAGGTAAATGAAGGATTCTTGCTGTTCATGAGAGTGCCTACCACCAGGCTTACATCCTACAAACCCACCTGTTACCTAGCTGTCAGATCTGGACGTTTCATTATGGCCCATGGCACTCACGACACCCAGTGCTAGCTATGAGAAGATTTATTGATGATAGCAACTCACGAGGCAGAGGGTCCATGATCTCCCCAGCCCCATGGTTATTTCAGAGAGAGGTAAGCAGGTCCAGATGCACTGCAGAGAGCCCTTCAGTAGGGAATCTAGCCCCACAGGGGCTCCAGCAGGGTTAGAGGACACCTACCTTTTTCCCAGAGTGTTAGGGTTATAGGCGTGAGCCATTGTGCCCAGCCAAGAACATCTAGTTTTAAACTAGAAATGTCCAAGCACCTAATCCAATAATCCACCTTGGGGAGAGTTTTGTATCCAGCAGCCAACCTTGCTGTCCTTCCCACAGCTGGGTACAGGAGGGAGGGCTCCAAAGCCATCCAGCTGAGACCACAGAGTTTGTCCTTCCCCAGCTACTCAGTGTGTGACCAGTCCTTGAAACTCACTTTACATTCCTGACACTCCATTCCACTCATGACTGTCTGAGTTGGTTCTTCTTGCGTTTGTACTTTTCGCTTGGGGACAACCTCCAGAAAGCTTACCCACCCTTCTGGGCTCTTCTCTGTTTTAACTCACGTGTTAACATGATATGTATCTGTGTTTGGATCATGCCAAACTAGGAGGAAGTATCTGTGTGACATTCCCCTTTGTGTTCCCAGTGCCTGGCACCAGATCTGGCATGTTAAATAATTGACCAAATGTAGGTTTGAATAGGCCGTGGAGGAAAATGCAAATCACATGTAATCATGTTATCTAGATAACCACTGAAATTAGCTTGGGATACACCCTCTGGTTTTATGTCTCTGTATTTCTCACACATACATCCTCCATGTGAAATTGTATTATTTATTTTATTATTTATCTTACCATAAATATATTTTTAGTTATTTACATACAATAAATCATATTTTATTTTACAAAATCTGGGTCAAGGCTTACTTATTGTTTTGAAACATTTTTACATTTACTATACCATGTATTTAGCCTTTCTAACCACACATTGCCCTTGAATTACAGTACTATATGGTATTTCATGGGTTGGGGATTCTGGGATCAAACCCTGCCCTTTGCAGACATGCACCTTATTTTCCCCAGTTGAAATCAGTAACAGTTTCTTTCTGTGGAGACTATTCCTTTCTCATGATGAAGAAAATATACAAAAACTGGATTGATTTCTTTTTTCACACCTGATGGATAATGTGTTAACATTGTAATAAAGGTTGAGGGTCAACATTGTAATAAAGGTTGAGGGAGGTGCATCTCACATAGGCTTGTGAAAACTCAATCATCATGCTCATGAACTATGAAAGGATCAAATACTGTGTTTAATAACAGAGGAGAGCATGGTGGTGCCCCCTTGACTTCATGGGAAACATTCTAAGACCCCAGTGGCTGCCTGAAACTGCACTGGTACTTGCAGTACTAGTGTTCTGTGTTTTCTCTTGTATGTGCATGCTCGTGAGAAAGGTTAATTTAAAGGTTAAAGCACTCTACAAGGCTTAAGGCAGATGGATTGCTTGAGCTCACAAATTCAAGACCAGCCTGAGCAAGAGTGAGACTTCGTCTCTACTGAAAACAGAAAAACTAGCTGGGCATTGTGGCGGGCATCTGTAGTCCCAGCTACTTGGGAGGCTGAAGAAAGAGGATCACTTAAGCCAGGAATTTGAGGTTGCTGTGAGCTCTAACAATGCCATGGCACTTTACCCAGGGTGACAGAGGAAGACTCTGTCTCAAAAAGAAAGAAAAAAAATACTTTTGACAGCTTTCAATGTGTTCTTCCATTTCTTCATCAAGCATGTTGGCAAATCCTTTTCTACCAACTTGTTTTGCTCTGTGAATGATTTTCCTAACTTCTCAATTGATCATGACTCCAGTCCTTGAGTTCTTCCAGGAGACAGTCATAGTTTCTGGTTTTAATTCATCCATTACAGCTTTGATGAATGTTATCATGTCACCCATTAGCAAATGATTTCAACATTGCATTTTGTCCAGATTGGGATCTATATCAATTGCCGATTGAATGACATCAAGCAGGTGTACGTGGTGGCCATGACAAATGGAATGATGCCCTGGTCAAGAGTCTGAAGCAATAAGGTTGTTTGGAGGTAAAAATACAACCTCAGCATTTTCATTTTTATAGCATCAGATTCACCATGGCCAGGTTCATTGTCTATTATTAATAGGACTTTACATTCTTTCTCTTTACCTTTCTCTTACATTCTTTCTCAATACCTTTCCTCTTCTGGGTATTTTTCCACATCTGGGATGAAGCATTGGAGGAACCATTCTGTAAACAGGATGGCTATCACCCATGCTTTTTGATTAGGTTGCCAGAACATGGGGCACATAATTTTTGTTTTGTTTTTGAAAGCACGTGGCTTCTTTGCTGTCTTCACTAGTCTAGCTTTTTCATATGCCTTTCAGTATTGCTGCATGGTACCAGAGTTAATCTGCCCTTCCACGCTTTATGCCCTGGTGCCTGGTTTATACTTTTATGAATGTAGGTTCTATTGAGGGCCATCTTCTGGAAGAACTGGCTGTGATCACAATTGAATACTGGCTTTGCATGGTATCTTTTCTCCTTAATCAGTTTCTTCAATTCTGCCAGAAATGTGGCAGCAGCTTCTTCAATGGCAAATCCAGCTTATTTATTTATTTATTGATTGATTGATTGATTGATTGATTGATTGAGACAGAGCCTCAAGCTATTGCCCTGGGTAGAGTGCTGTAATATCACAGCTCACAGCAACCTCCAACTCCTGGGCTCAAGTGATTCTCCTGCCTCCACCTCCGAAGTAACTGGGACTATAGGTGCCCGCCGCAACACCCAGCTATTTTTTGGTTGCAGCCATCGTAGTTTGGCAGGCTCAGGCTGGATTCGAACCTACCAGTTCAGGTGTATGTGGCTGGCACCTTAGCTGCTTGAGCCATAGGCGCTGAGCCTTTTAATTTTTTTTTTTTTTTTTTTTTTTGAGACAAAGCCTCAAGCTGTCCCCCTGGGTAGAGTGGCATGGCGTCACAGCTCACAGCAACCTCCAACTCCTGGGCTCAAGCCATTCTCTTGCCCCAGCCTCCCAAGTAGCTGGGACTACAGATGTCCACTACAACGCCCGGCCATTTTTTGTTTGCAGCTGTCATTGTTGTTTGGCAGCCCGGGGCTGGATTCAAACCCGCCAGCTCAGGTGTATGTGGCTGGTGCCCTAACCACTTGAGCCACATGCGCTGAGCCAAATTTAATTTTTAATTAAATCATAACTGTATACATTTGTGGGGTACAATATGATGATTTAATATACAATGTGGAATACTTAAAAATCAAACTGATAACATAACCATCACCTCACTTATTTTTTGAAGTAAGACATTTATAATTTACTCTTAGTTATTTGGAAATATACCTTTGCATTGGGCACTTTAGGTGAGATCCCACCAGTTGAACTCAAGTAACTGAAACTGCAGAAAACAAAACTGTGGATAAGGGTGGACTACTGCAAATTATTCTGGTTTTACTGTTCTTTTTTTTTCTTTTTTTTAAATGTGTAGGTGCTATAATTTATCCAACCAGTTCTTTGTTATCAGACATGTGAGCAGATTCCAATCTGCTGCTATTTATTCCTGCAATAAGGCATAGTCTTGTGCATAGTTTTTTTGTATTTTGCCCACATATCATAGTAGTCCTAAGATTAGACCTAGGATTAGCGGGTCAAAGGGTAGATACATAAGTATCTATGTGGCTATATGTTGTCACATTTCCTTGAGAGCAGTTACATCCTTTTGCCTTCCCACCACCCTCAGGTGTATTTTGATACCATACTAGGCTGAGGAGGTTGCAGGGATGAATCATAGACAAGGACCTCTCCCTCCTGTAGGACAAGGTCTATGGGCAGACAAATAAAGAACAGGGTAATAAGCAGGGGCACACTTACCCTGAAGCTAGTGACACTTAAGCTTCAGAGTCCCTCACTTTTTAGGACCCTTTCCAATGTTCCAGTAATGTGTTCAAAGGGCCATTTTGCAGTCTTTTTTCTAAAAAGGACACCACACATTGTTTAAACTTCAGGCCCCACAAGACCCAAGTCCACTTCACAGAATTTAGAGCCAGTCTATCTTGAGGGGGAGTGGGTTGGATTTCAAATCTCAGTTCTGCAGCCAGCTTGAGACATTTAACCACTGTGACATTTAAGGATGGAGACAAACAAAAGGACAAAGCTAATCTGATCAAAGGAGATGTCCCTCCCCTGATTCTGATCAATGTCCCCACACAGATAGCTAGCTGGCTCCACAGAGCCTCCATATTTGCCCTCTACCTTTTTTTTTTTTTTTTGGAGACAGAATCTTATTATGTCGCCCTTGGTAGAGTGCTGTGGTGTCACAGATCACAGCAACCCCTAACTCTTGGGCGTAAGCTATTCTCTTGCCTCAGCATCCCAAGTAGCTGGGACTACAGGTGCCTGCCACAACACCTGGCTATTTTTTTGTTGTAGTTGTCATTGTTGTTTAGCAGGTCTGGGCTGGGTTCGAACCCGCCAGCCTGGTTGTATGTGGCTAGCGCCCTAACCACTGTGCTACAGGCCCCAAGCCATGCCCTCTACTTTAAAAAAAGTAATAATCATTAGGGCGGTGCCTTGAGTGGTGCCTGTGGCTCAGAGAGTTAGGGTGCCAGCCCCATATACTGAGGGTGGAGGGTGGCAGGTTCAAACACGGCCTCGGCCAAACTGCAACAACAAAAAATATTTTAAATAAATAAACTTAATTAAAAAAAAAAAAATTAGGGCGGTGCCTGTGGCTCAGAGAGTAGGGCGCTGGCCCCATAGACCAAGGGTGGCAGGTTCAAACCTGGCCCTGGCCAAACTGCAACAACAACAACAAAAAATGGCCAGGTGTTGTGGCGGGCACCTGTAATCCCAGGTACTCAGGAGTCTGAGGCAAGAGAATCGCCTGAACCCAAGAGCTGGAGATTGCTGTGAGCTGTGATGCTACAGCACTCTACTGAGGGCAGCAAAGTGAGACTGTCTCAAAAAAAAAAAAAAAATAATAATAATAATAAAATTAATTTTTTGTTGTTGAGACAGAGTCTCACTCTGTTGTCCAAGCTAGAGTGCCATGGCCTCAGCCTAGCTCACAGCAACCTCAAACTCCTGGGTTCAAGCGATCTTCTCTCAGCCTCCCAAGTAGCTAGGACTACTGGCATCTGCCACAAAGCCCGGTTAAATGTTTAGTAGAGACCAGGTCTGGCTTTTGCACAGGCTGGTGTCGAACTTATGAGCTCAAGCCATCTGCCCGCCTTGGCCTCCCAGAGTGCTAAGATTACAGGTGTGACCCACCATACCCATTCTTTTCCCTCTGCTTTTGACGGCAGCCCCAGTTTTACTGTTTGGTAAAATTCCTCAAACCATGACTCCAATGAGGATTCTTGCTATATAGTGCCTTTTGTACTGAGCTTAAAATTTTTTCCATGGCAGGACTATGGCGGCCTGGGAAGCTATGGCGAATAGCCACGCAGAAGCCAGCAGTGCTTTGGACCTTCCATCAGCATGTGACATAAGAGATTATGTCCTGCAGAGACCCAGTGAAAAGGCCAACAGCCAGGCTTTTAGTTCTGTGGAATTCCTTTCTTTGCCTTGCTCTTCTGATATGGATCCAGGTAATAAGCAGAGTTTTAAACAAACTAACTTAACAAAAAAACAAGTAGCAGGTATGCAGGTATGTAATATTGTTTCTGTCCTTCCAATAGCAGATCTCCAAGAATGATTCATTGTCTTAGATAGAAAGAAATCTTAACTAAGCCAAGCCCTGGGGAGAGACTTCAAAAGGGCAGCCTCCTCTGGTGTGACAAGGAGCTGTTTCCTGGAGGTTGTTTTCTTTTTTTTTTTTTTTTTAATCTTGGGTCCCTTTCTGATCTCTATCAAAATGCATTCAGAAGCAGGTAACACTTGGTTCAACAAAAAGAAAATGGAATTTTTTTTGTTTTGTTCTTTTAAAACTTCAGAAAATAGCAATGTGGGCTTGTTATATGCTATGAGTAATAAAAATAGAGACTTTGGACAGGGCTAGTGGCTTATGCCTGTAATCCTAGCACTTTGGAAGGCTGAGGTGGGAGAATCCTAGCACTTTGGGAGGCCAGGAGTTTGAGACCAGCCTAGCAAGAGTGAGATGCCATCTCTACAACAAAACCCAGAAAAACTAGCCAGATGTGGTGGTGCATGCTTGTAGTCCCAGCAACTTGGATGCTGAGGCGGGAGGATCACTTGAACTCAGGAATTTGAGGTTTCAGTGAGCTATGATGATGCCACTTCATACTTCGCCTGGGTGAGAGAGCCAGACCCTGTCTCCAAAAAGAAGAGAGAGAGAGAGACTTTGGTATTCCTCTTATGAACTTATGAACTCCCATAACTTATGAACTTATGAATTTAACTACAATGTTTCTTGACTACATTGCCAAAATGTGTGCTATTTAAGCTTAATGATAATTGCCTGATGTGGTAGTGATGATCTTTAGTTGTAAAGTTCATTTTTTCTTGTTCATCACCCAGTCTGGGTCTGGATGTCCACAGACCTGTATTCAAAGTTTAGCTCTGCTACATTGGCTGAGCACATTGAGGTGCTGTTTCTTAAACACTCTAAGGTCTACGGTCATTTGCAATGACAGTAAAATGCTTGCCTCGTGAGGTTAGGATGAACTCAGGGAAAAAACGTAAAGTACTTAGCATGGGGTTGTCCGTCTGTGGGTGCCCATCAATGTGGTTGTTGTTAATATTAAGAAATGCAAATACATATTTTTAAAGGGAACTATCTGGGTCCTAAGAAAATGTAGGCTTTAATGAATATGAATTCAATAATGACTATAGATTGAGTGTGCACCTGTTATTGTCTTTAAGAATTCTATGAAAATTTGTTTATCACAGCTCTATTTACAATCACCAAGATGGGGAGCTAATCCAAGTGCCCAACAACCCATGAATGGATTAATAAGCTTTGAGATATATATACATACATACATACATACATACATACCATGGAATACTATTCAGCCATAAAACAGATGGAGGCTTTACATCTTTTGTATTTGTGTAGATAGAGTTGGAGAACATTTTCTTTAGTAAAACATCACAAGAATGGAAAAGCGAGTATCCAATGTACTCAATACTGATATGAAGCCAGAAGACAAACCAATACACATGTGGCGCACAAGAGAAAAACACAATTTAATTCAAGTTGTAGGGAGGGGAGAAAAGGGAGGGAGAACTGGGAAAGAGGGAGAGGGATTGGCTGCTCCCACCTAATGGGCACAATGTAAGGGCACATGGCACACCTCCTGGGTATGGGACAGGACGACAACGGGGACCTTACCTAACAAACGCAAACATTGTAATCTAGTCATTTGTACCCTCCTATTAATCTGAAATTAAAAAACAAAATTCTATGAAAAAGGCACTTTTAAACTTTCTCATGATTCTGTTCTGATTTTTAGGATATAGAGTAATCAGGATCAGTAAGCTTCCAGTTTAATTTAGTACCTGATCAAGAATTAGATCTTTCTTTAGCCCTTTTCTTTCTAGACTTAACTTTTAACCTTCTCCTTTCTCCTTTCCGTCCTGCTCCACATTACTTTCTATTCCTAAAACTGATTTTATTCATCATCTCTGGTTATCGAAAGTATTTCCTAGAAGAAGTGAATAGGCGCAATCGGACAGAACTTCAGAAGTATTGGCCTGTTGAAATATTTTGGGACAATGGCTCTATTCTTTTAGGGAATTCATTGTAGACTCAGTTTTTATCTTTTATTTCCTGTTGGTTGAATAATCCATAGAAAAGCAACTACTGGCTTGGTGCCTGAAGCTCAGTGGGTAGGGCAGCGGCCACATACACCCAGGCAGGCAGGTTCGAACCCAGCCCTGGCCTGCTAAACAACAATCACAACTACAACAACAACAACAAAAAAGCCAGGTGTTGTGGCAGACACCTGTAGTCCCACCTACTTGGGAGGCTGAGGCAAGAGAATCGCTTAAGCCCAAGAATTTGAGGTTGCTGTGAGCTGTGATGCAATGGCACTTTACGGAGGGTGACTGTCTCAAAAAAAATAAAAAGAAAGCAACTGTTACTAATTGGAATTTGGCTGACAGTACTAAAAATGAGAAGCATGTTGAAATGTTTATGTTGAAATACTTGTTAAAAAGTCTAGACATTTTATGCCAAAAAGCATCTCTGGAAACTCTTATAAAGGCCTAAACCTGGGAAGGGTAGTCCGATGCTAAGGCAACCTTTTTACAGGGTACGGGTGATGATGGTCATTCTGGGTCAGACTGTGTGGTTCGATTCTGGTTCTGCTTTTTCCTGTGTTTTGACCTTGAGCAAGCCGCTTGGCCTCTCTGACCCAGTCTCCTCCCTTGTGAAGTGGAGATAATGATGTCTGCCTCGTTGTGGCAGAGGCCATGAGGACGCAGGGGCTAGTCCATGAGGCACAGTGCCTGGTACACAGTGGACTCTCGAGAAAGCCAGTTCCTCATCAGCCAAGCTGCTCAGCATACTGCCCTCTGCCCAGTCAGCTCAAGCTGCTGTAACAACTACCACAGACTGTGTGGCTTAGACAATGAGCACTGATTTTTCATTCTTCTGGAGGCTGGAAGTCAAGATCAAGGTGCCTACAGATTTGGTATCTGGTGATGTCCCCTTACTGATTTATAAGACTGTGTGGCTTAGACAATGAGCACTGATTTTTCATTCTTCTGGAGGCTGGAAGTCAAGATCAAGGTGCCTGCAGATTTGGTATCTGGTGATGTCCCCTTACTGATTTATAAGACGGCTACCTTCTTGCTATGTCCTTATGTGGTCAGGAGGAGACCATCTCTCTCTTGTCTCTTATAGGACAGTAACTCCATTATGAGGACCCTCGCCCTCAAGATCTACTCACCTCCCAAAGGCCCCACCTCCAGTGCAGTCATATTGGGGAGCAGAGTTTTAACATAAGAATTTGGGGAGAGGAGACACATACACAGTCATAGCATATGCTGACTGTGCTCCCTTCCCAGAAATCCCAGCAGGTGGCAGGCAACATGCAGGTAGCTTATCAGTGGGTAGCAAGGTCCCAGCTTCAAGGTTGGAGTGAGCATTACAGTTCTAACCTTTGGAAGAGGAGTAGTCCTGAGTTTTAGGAGGTGGTAGAGATCTCCCAGAAATTTGGTTATAAGAATCTGAGGCCAGGGTGGCACCTGTGGCTCAGTGAGTAAGGTGCCGGCCCCATATACTGAGGGTGGCGGGTTCAAACCCAGCCTCAGCCAAACCGCAACAAAAAAAAAAAGCTGGGTGTTGTGGTGGGCACCCGTAGTCCCAGCTACTCAGGAGGCTGAGGCAAGAGAATTGCCTAAGCCCAGGAGTTGGAGGTCGCTGTGAGCAGTGTGATGCCACAGCACTCCACCAGTGGTGATAAAATGAGACACTGTGTCTACAAAAAAAAAAAAGAATCTGAGCCCAGGCATAAGCCTCATTCTCCTTTGCAGCGACTTCCGGCCCTTCCCAACCTTGCTTGTTGCAGGGTCCACCCACACTCCTCACTCCATGCCTCCATCTCACGGTTATTCCTTATTTCCTGAGTGGCTTCTATCTCCATGTCCCACTAGAATAACCCTGTCTTTGCTCAGATGCCAGTGACTTTCTCCAGAACCCAAATCTGAAGGAGCTTCTCTTTCCTTATCTACCCATCTCACTGCTAATGCTCTAGAGGAAGGTATTAGTGGTAAGAGGCATGAGATTTTTAAGAGCGCTTTCCTGGAAACTAATGGATTGGTAAGAATCAGAGAGTATTAGAATAACTTCAACAGCCTTGGTCATTTCAGTCTGGTTATGCAAAGAAGGTTAGGCTAGGCCATTTGTGTCTAAATAAACAGAGTTCTTCTGTCCTGAAGTTACTGGTTCACTGGCCACTCCTTCTAAGGTGCTGGAAAAGCAAACAACTCCACCCAAGGCAGGCACAGGATTATGAAACTCCTCCCCTCTGCCGTTTGCGGTAGATAAGCAGAAGACCCACGGCTGCTAAAAAGCTCTCCCTGGAACACTTTTTCTATAATGTGCCCCTGTATAAGTCTTTTTGAGACGTTGTCCTGGACTTCTTTCTTTCCAGCTCTTATCAAAGCTTCTCTGTTTCATTTTCAGGACTCTTGTATAATCTGGTATCTGGGATATTTGTTCAAAATATTTAACTGCCAATATACTTGTATCGCAATATTTTAGCAATTGGCAGGGTGCTGGCTGAATATAGGCTCCTGCTGGTGTCTAACTTACTCATTAACATGGGCCTGCAATTCCTGTCCAGACTGTTTCCAGGCTGTGCCAACCCTTAGTGTCTTGTTCCCCTCTCTGGAATGTGCTCCCTTCCTGCTCAACTCCAGTCCATGCCACAAACCGCTGAATGGAATCCATCAATTAGTCCCAAGTATGGACTTCCTGATGGACTGAACTCCCTGCCTGTTAAATACTCATTTCCTTTCTCCTGTGCTGCTGGCCCCAAGGAAGCATAGGGTATACAGAATGGAAGAGCTGAGTTAAGGACACATGATCTTGGTTAAATCTGTCTGAGGCAAGGTCACAAAGGAATTTGGAGGCACAGTCCCTTGTGTACTACTGGGGCTTGATAAACTCTGAGTAACTGTGTGGCTTATCTCATCAGCACTGCGTGGGCCCTTTGTCCTGGAAAGCACCCAGGGTGCTTTCTAATACAGGACAAAGAGTTTCTCTGAAGTTGTTGTTCAGACATTACAATACAGATGTAGGAAATCTCAGCCCTTTCCTCAAACTTGAACTTCTGTCTAAGAGCAGTGATGGGGAAATTGGGTGAATGTATACAGCAGATTGAATGTCAAGAACACAATAAGTCTTTGATGATTAAAGGCCGTGGCTGGCAGCTAGCTATAAATTCAAAGTAAACAGTGGTTTAAAACCCCCTTATTCTTACTCTGGGAATCTGTCAACATCCCAGTCTTCAAAGACCATTTTATAACCCACATCTTCAGGCATTTCATTCAAGGAATTTAATATTTAAGAGCTGATAAATATGCTTATCTTTTTTTCTTTCTGTAATTCATATGGTATCTCTTTGTAATATTATAAGCTTTTGTTTCTAAAAGAAAAGAATTGTGAGCTCTTAAATCCAAAAACTTATCAAAAATAAGGCCAGGCATGATGGCTCATGCCTGTAATCCTAACACTTTGGGAGACCATGGCGGGTAGATTGCTTAAGCTCAGGAGCTTGTGACCTTCCTGAACAAGAGGTAGACCCCATCTATACTAAAAGTAGAAAAATTAGCTGGGTGTTATGGCAGGCACCTGTAGTCCCAGCTACTCTGGAAGGCAAAAGGATCGCTTGAACCCAAGAATTTGAGGTTACTGTGAGCTGGTGATACCATGGCACTCTACCCAAAGCAACAGAGTGAAACTCAGACTTAAAAAAAAAAAAAAAAAAAAGGTGGTGCCTGTGGCTCAGTGGGTAGCACACTGGCCCCATATACTGAGGGTGTCAGGTTCAAACCCAGCCCCATCCAAACTGCAACAAAAAAATAGCCAGGCGTTGTGGTGGATCCCTGTAGTCCCAGCTACTCGGGAGGCTAAGGCAAGAGAATTGCCTAAGCCCAGAGTTGGAGGTTGCTGTGAGCTGTTACGCCACGGCACTCCACCGAGGGTGATAAAGTGAGAGTCTGTCTCTACAAAAAAAAAAAAAAAATCAAAAATTAAAATAAAATTTATACTTAGTATTATAATTGTAGAATTCTGGATGTGTCAGTGATGTTTTCAAATAGAAATCAGGGTATATTTTAGACATGTAAATAATGTTGAGGACCTGTTTCTTTTTATAGGTGCATTAAGTGATATTGACCCAATACTCCCAACCAGACACAAGGAAACGCAAGGAAGGAACAGTGATTGTGGAACCAAGTCTCTTAGAAATGACTGAGAATAAAATGGGGCACTTCCTATCAGATGCCAAGTCGATGGGTTTTATTTGGAAGATTTGGGTATTGGGCATGGGCAGCACATGTCTGGTTTTGTTTCCTCTTGCTGGATTCAGTTATGCAGATTTGGCTATCGAGACTGAATGTTCATCTCCCAAATAGGATTTTGATGTCTCTGCATGCTGCTGTTGGAAGGCAGCAGCTCATTCTAATCGAGCAGTGAAGGGTCAACCGAGTGTATTTGACTGATGCTCACAGAGATAGAGAAAGCCGGCTTCTGAGCTCGGGGTCTGTGAAGCATGTTCTGGGCAGCTCTTTAGGAACTGTGGGTTTGAGATTATTGCCACACCAGTGCACTCTCTAGGCAAGCATTCATTCTTTAATCCTCTCCTTTGCCACTCGGGGAAGTTGAATCTCAGGATAATGAAGGAAATTACCCAAGTTCACATAATAACCTGGCAACTCCTGCTTCCTTTCCCTCTGTGAAGACTTATTCTTTTTTATTTTTATTTATTAATTTATTTTTTGAGAGAGGGTCTCACTGTGTCACCTGGGCTAGAGTGCAGGGGTGTGATTAACCTTGTAGCAACCTCAAACTCCAGAGCACAAGTGATCTTCCTGCTCAGCCTCCTGAGTACCTGGGACTACAGGCACCCACCACACCTAGCTAATTAAAAAAATTTTTTTGTGTGTGTAAAGATGGGATCTCACTCTGTTGCCAGGCTGGTCTTGGATGCCTGACTTCAAACAGTCCTATGCCTCAGCCTCCCAAAGTGTTAGGATCACAGGCTTTAGCCACCATACCTGGCCCCCAGTTTAAGTGTAGAATTATTTTTAAAAGCTCAAGAATGCTATTTGCCATGGCTCTTCACTTTGAGTTTCAAAAACACCTGCTCTGGGATAAAAGACTTAATTACTTCTGTGTACTTTGCCTGCAGTTAGAATATTAAAAAGTAATCTCAACTGAATTGAAAAACAGGCTGTGGTTCCTGCCTGAGCCACACCCTCAGGGCACTTATCTGCTAGGTCCAGGCTTGGAATGGTGACCTCAAGGTCTGGCTTGATAGCTTTCCTCAAGGGCTTCTCTGAGTGAGCAGGCATCTGTGACCTGCTACTCAGCTGTGTCTTCTTTATTTATTTATTTATTTTTAGTCAGAGTGTCACTTTGTCACCCTTGGTACAGTGCCATGGCCTCGTAGTGATACCAGAATCTCGCTCTTCAGTGCTCCCTGGTCTCGGGGATTTGAAGAATGAACCCATGGACCACAGATCAGTGGTAAGATAGGACTTTTATCATAAGTTAGAAAGGAATACAAAAGAAGTAAAAATAACCAAAGCTTCTGGAACGGGGAAAGAACTTTAGGACTCACTTGGGAGTCTCCACATGGCCTCTTTTTTCTAGGGGTCTTAAGTAGAGGATTACACATGGGTGGCAATTGGTCAATGAATGCAGTTTCTCCTTCACTAGGGCTAGGTTATCACATCCTTTACAGTGTTTGTCCCTGAGATGGGATTAGGGTGTGTGCTCCTACCCAAGGTGGAAGCACCCAAAAAACCATCACAGGCTGTTTTGTTCATGATCTTATCAGAGCCCAGAGGATGTGTCCTGAAAAAGGCAATCTACTTGTACCTGGAAATGAAAACAAGTCAGAATTTTTAACTGTTTTCTGGAATAAATGAAACTCTTGATAACTTTTTCTACTCAGAATGAATGTTCTCATCTGGTTCCAGAACACTTCTAATTCTTGGCCCTTTGCCTCTTGAAGTTGTTCTTTGCTGTGAGTGGCCTCTTTTGACCCACCTTTTAGAGCCTTGCTTGAGAGCCTTGCTTGAATTTACAAAAACCCAGCTTATTGGAACAGAACTTTTAAGGGTAAGGGCTTTTTAATGCATTCCTGGGTCCCCGGTGCCTGATTGTCAGGGTTCAGGTTTTGCTGTCTACCTAGTCTAATCATGCAGTGCCAACAGCTGTCACACACAAAACCTAGAGCCTGGTGTGTGAGTAGAGAGAGGACAGGGCTCCTTTACTGAGGAGGGCTCCTTTACCTACCTTGGCTCAAGGTAGGTGCTCAGTAAAGGATGGCTGAATAAATAAATGAAAAACACAAGCCAGTAAAAGATTATAAGATTAAAAATAGATATATTTATTATAGTGCTTTGCTTATCAATTTGTTACTTTATCATCAACTTTAAGCTGTCCTTGATCTTATGTGTATTGAGTATGAGGAAGTTTCTAAGTTAAAAAGTATACATTCTTCAAAAAAAAAAAATACATTCTTACATTCCTGCAGATTTGTTTAACTCTCATCTGGAAAGTCTTCAGAATGAGTTCATTATAAGCTAGTTTTTCTCAAAAGTTGCAGGGTTTTTTCTTTGAAAACAGAGGAAGGAGAAATTGAAACACTGAAAGGAGATAAATGCTACTGAGAATAGAATATTATGTCTACATTTCTCCATCATGAAGAAAGCGTAATACGTTCCTAATGGAGTTGTTTACCCAGCAAATATTTCTGTAATAACAGTGCATGTGATTATGGCTCTTAAAGATTGCCCTTAAAGCAATTTTCTTAAGAAAACTTCATTTCTGTCATATTTTATAGTATTGTGAAGTTTTTTTATACTTATAAAAATCCTACAATTGAATGGGAAAATTTTTTAAATTCTAGAAAACAAGCAGATATACTTCCAGTACTCATCATTTTTATATAGAAATTTCTTTTAAGAAGTCTTGGAAAATATTAGGGAGTGTTAAGTATAAATAAAAAGACGAGGATGTTACTTAAGGGCTTTAGAAGTAGCATTTGATGGAAAATTGGTTAAAATAATAACCCCAGGCAGCTGCTCTGAGTCTAGGCCTGGAGGTGGTGTCTGGCAAGGTCTTGCTGTAGGGCAGTGTTGGGGTCTACTGACCTCTAGTGGCTACTTTTTACACATTCCTGAGCCTTACTAAAAGAAGAATTTAACTGTACCAAGTGTATTTATTCTTTACAGAGTTCTGTGCCTATTAGAGGTAAAATTAGAACTTCTTGGAGATTATTTTACTCAATTAAAATTTGAGAAGCTAATTTGTCTTAAGATCACCACTGTTATATATACTTACTGCATGTTCATATATAATTCGAGAGAACCTTTTTCATTCATCCTACAAGGTTGAGTATAGGCTAGAATACTAACATTAATAGTGACGTTTGATTTTTTTCTTTGTACATTTGCCAAGTAAAAGTTGTGCTTTCTTGGGTAAAAATAAGATAAAGGATTTAATTTCTTTTCCTTTGGCAAAATTATAGTAACATTAAAGGGTAATCATAAAATTAAAAAAAAATATTGTGGGACCTCAAATCCAATAAGATGGCATGCATCTATTTCTCCTTGCATTTACCTGCCAAGTATAACTATGAACCCTAGAAACACAAGAGGTAACCAAAGGAGAACTCTGAGATTTGGTACAAAGAAGGTGAATTTGTTTGGGGCCCTGGGATTAGAGGAACAACTTAGTGGCAAGGGTGTCTTATGTCCTGTCCTCCTACCAAACTGAAGAAAGGGACCTAGACCCAGTGCATCTTGACCTGGCAACAAATGGGTGGCCCAGGCAGGCTCACTCTCCTCAGGGTTGACTGGTTGTCCAGCATGACCAGGAAAGCCTGGCACCTAGCAAGGGGATCATAGGAGGCCACTGGCAATAAATGGCCAGGCGAAGCACTCACCTCCATAGGGCCTGAGATTTCCTTCTGCTGCTAAGTGGTACCTATGTGGTCCGGTAGCACCTGGAAGTGGATTCTGTCAATACAACAAATGATCCAGCCTGGGAAGCTTCTCTGTCCCCATGGGCCTGAGACTCTCTGCCCCTGCCCACATTCACTGGGGCGGTTGGGAGGAGGGGTACCAGCAAAGGTGACCCTACCCCAATAAGGGGCAATCTGGGAAGCCTCTTCCTCTTAGGGAGTCTGAGACTTAGTTCCCCCACTGAGAGATATGATACCCCAAGGCTTTATTACAGAAGACTCAGTTGTACCACATCAACCTAGCAGAATAAAAACTAAGCAGCAAAAACTCTGAAAATCAAACTTTCATTGAAACTACAACCCTCAAAAGTAGGCTAGGATCTACATGCTAAACCTAAACAGGATGACTACATGCTAAAATAAAGGATTTAAATGCACAAAATGTTCAGAATACAGCCAAAGATTACTTGTTAGACTAAGAACCAAAAAAATCGCAACTTGAATGGAGAACAGAGAGTCACAGATGAATGAGACATTAGTGTTATCTGACCAGGATTTTAAAGCAGCTACCATAAAAATACTTTGGCAAGCAATGATAAATTCTCTTGAAACAAAGGAAAAAATGGAACATCTCAGAAAAATAAAAGTACAATGATAAAACTGAAAAATACAATAGAGATCGATATATTCGCTTTTGTATATGAAAGTCCATGTGAAGAGAATGAAAAGGCAAGGTGTAGAGTAGGAGAAAAAATCCACAAATCCTACATCTGACAAAGCTCTAGTGTCTACAGTATCCATGTATTAAGAATCCCCAAAACTCAACTCTCAAAAACAAGACAATCCAGTTTTACAAAACAGCACAGTCCCCTTTCTCTAAATCCTTGCTTGTTATGGTCTATTTGTTTCTTGATCATCACCATCCTGATGGGCATGAAGTGATATCTCATTGTGGTTTGGATTTGCATTTTGATGCAAATTAATCTGATGATTAGTGATGTTGAATATCTTTTCGTATGCTTCTTGACCATTTTTATTATCATCTTTGGAGAAATGTCTGTTGAAGTCCTTTGCCATTTTAAAAATTGAGTTGATTTCTTATTATTGAGTTGTAGGAGTTTTTTATATATTCTGGATACTAACCCTTTGTCAGATCTGTGATTTGTCAATATTTTCTCCCTTTCTATAGCTTGACTTTTGCTCTGTTAACTGTGTCCTTTGATGCATAAAAATTTTTCAGTGTGATATAGTCCCATTTGTCTGTACTTCCTTCTGTTGCTTATGTTTTTGGTGTCACATTCAAGAAATCATTGTCAAGTCCAATGTCCTGAAGCTTTTTCTCTATTTTTGTCTTTTCCAAGTTTTATAGTTTTAGGTCTTATGTTTAGGTTTTTAATCCAGTTTGAGTTAATTTTTGTATATGGTGTAATATAAGGACCCAACTTCATTCTTTTACATGTAAATACTTAGTTTTCTTGGCACCGTTTGTTGAGGAGACCTTCCTTTTCCTACTGAGTAGTCGTGGCATCCTCATCAAAATCATCTGACCATATACACAAGGGTTGTTTTTTTTTTTTTTTAGAGACAGTCTCATTTTATCACCTTCGGTAGAGTGCTGTGGCGTCACAGGTCACAGAAGCCTCTAGCTCCTGGGCTTAGGCGATTCTCTTGCCTCAGCCTCCCAAGTAGCTGGGACTACAGGCACCCACCACAATGCCCGGCCATTTTTTGTTGCAGTTTGGCTGGAGCCGGGTTTGAACCTGCCACCCTCGATATATGGGGCTGGTGTCCTACCCCTGAGCCACAGGCCCCGCTCATACACAAGGGTTTATTTTTGGTTGTTTTTTGCATTCCATTGGTCTGTATGTTTTTTGTCTTTATAATAGTACCACACTGTTTTGATTACTGTAGCTATGTTTAGAAATCAAGAAGTATGAGTCCTTAAACTTTTTCTTTCTCTGAATTGTTTGGGCTATCTGGGGTCTATGTGTGTTCTTTTTTGCTATCCCCATAAATATATCTCATTGTGGGTAAATATGTACATGTAAATTTATATATTTTAGTGTATTTATTTATATAAAGGTATAATAAAAATCTCTAACAAAACTATGGTGTTTTGCAACTTGCTTTTTAAAGTTCATATCTGATCACAACTGACCTTTAATATCTACCAGTCAGTACCTCAATCCTTTTAAGGCCTGCTTAGTGTTCTGGAGTATGAGTACATTATGATCTTTTTAACTCTCTCTCTATTAATGGTCATTAGTTTGTCTCCACATTTTGGTAATTACAAATAAATATGTTGTGTTTTTTTGTTATTTTGAGACAGAGTCTCACTCAGTTACCCGGAGGTAGAGTGCCAAGGAGTCATAGCTCATGGTAACCTCAAATTCTTGGGCTCAAATGATTGTTTTGCCTCAGCCTCCTGAGTGGCTGGGTCTACAGCACACTACACAATGCCACAATGCCTGTCTGCTTCTGGAGATGGGTTTTCGTCTTGCTCAGGCTGGTCTCGAACCCGTGAGCTCAGGCAATCCACCCAACTCAGCCTCCTAGAGTACTAGGATTACAGGCATTCGCCACCACGCCCAACACTGTTGTGTTTTTTGATGTAGGAGAATTTAGATTCTTCTTTTTTTTTTTTGAGACAGAATCTTGTTCTGTCACTCTGGCTAGAGTACTGTGGTGTCATCATAGCTCACCACAACCTCAAACTCCTGGGCTCAAGTGATGCTCCTGTCTCAGTCTCTTGAGTAGCTGAGACCACAGGCACATGCCTGATGATATGCTAATTTTTGTGTGTGTGTGTGTGTGTGTGTGTGTGTGAGACTCTGTCTCCCTTTATCACCCTCTGTAGAGTGCTATGGCGTCACAGCTCACAGCAACATCCAACTCCTGGGCTTAGGCGATTCTCTTCCCTCAGCCTCCTGAGTAGCTGGGACTACAGGCACCTGCCACAACCCCCGGCTATTTTTTTGTTGCAGTTTGCCTGGGGCTGGATTCGAACCTGCCACCCTCGGTATTTGGGGCCAGTGCCCTACCGACTGAGCCACAGGCACCACCTGCTAATTTTTTTCTAATTTTAGTAGAGACAGGGCTCACTCTTGCTTAGGCTGGTCTTGAACTCCTGAACTAAAGCAATCCTCCAGCATCACCCTCCCAGAGTGCTAGAATTATAGGCGTGGGCCACTGCACCCTGCCAAGATTTTAGATTTTTAAATAGTCAGTTTTGTTAGTCAGTGCTTCTGCTTTGGCATAATATTTCAAAAATCATTCTCATCTCCCAAGATTACATAAATAGGTAACTTCTAGTATTTTTGGAGATTAATTTTCTACTTTGAAGTTTGTTTTTTTTCTCCCACAATTATATGCCATTGTATTATGAAGTATTTATTTTAGCATAAGGTATGAGGCAAAGTGATAGCTTTCTTATTTTCCAAACAGGAGCCACTGGTCTTAAAACCTATTTATTTAATTATATTCTTTCCCCCTCTGGCTTTATTTATTTATTTATTTTTATTCTTTTGGAGACAGAGTCTCACTTTGTCACCCTTGATGGAGTGCTGTGGCATCATAGCTCACAGTAACTTCAAACTCTTGTGCTAAAGCAATTCTCTTGCCTTGGCCTCCCAAGTAGCTAGGACTACAGGTGCCTGCCACAATACCCGGCTATTTTTAGAGACGAGGTCTTGTTCTGGATCAGGCTGATCTCAAACCCATGAGCTCAGGCAGTCCACCCGCCTCAGCCTCCCTGAGTGCTAGGATTGCAGGCGTGAGCCATTGCTCCAGGCCCATTTATTTATTTAGTGAGACAGACTATCACTTTGTCACCCTCAGTTTAGTGCTGTGGCGTCATAGTTCACAGCAACCTCAAACTCTTGGGCTTGACCAATCCCCTTGCCTCAGCCTCCTGAGTAGCTGGGAGTAAAGGGACCTGCCACAATGCCTGGTTAATTTTTCTATTTTTAGTAGAGATGAGGTCTTGATCCTGCTCAGGCTGGTCTCTTACTCCTGAGCTCAAGCAGTCCGCCTGCCTTGGCCTCCCAGAGTGCCAGGATTACAGGCAGAAGCTACCTTGCCCAGCTCCCCTCTGGCTTTAAATGTTTCCTTCAGTTTTTAAAAAGTCATTTCCCTGCCTTTTTCTTCCTTTCTTCCTCTCTCCTTCCCTTCCCTTTCCTTTTCCTTTCCTTTCCTTTTTTTGACCTTGATTTTATACCTACTAGCTTACTGACCTCAGGCAAGCTCTTATACTTCACCTTGCTTAGTTTCCCCATCTGTAAAATGAGAATAATCATACCATTTGCTCCACAGATTGTCCTGAGAATTGAGTGAGACCCCTGGAGCTTAGTCCAGTTAATAAAGGCTAGCCGTCATTACCACCGTAATGTAACTAGTTCTGCTGCTGGGGTTGGTTTCTGGCTTTCACTTCTCCTTTGTCTCGTTTCTTTCAGGAAACTAAACCTTCCACTTCTTCATGTTGCTTAATGCTGGGCAAATATGGGACTTGTACTAGACAGGGCCTTACGGAGAAGTTATTCTTATTAATACTGATCCAAAGTATTTATAGAATTACTTCGTAGCATTTGCTATTAATACATATATATTTTTTCAGCTAACTTTGGATATAATTGTGGGCATATTATTAATCCTATTCTATAATATCTTCATTGAGAATGTTGTGTTTGTCAACAGATAACCGTCTCATTTGCAAAGTGATGTAATTTGTTTTTGAAAGGTATTCCTGTGTATTCCCTACAGATAATCTAAGGATGGAGGAGCCCAGTTAATCTGAGGGGATCTTTAATCAGAGCCATGTCTGTGAGAATGTATTAGATAGCCTGTTTATTAGATATCTAATCAGTAAAATGAAACAGTTTTTTAATTGTTTTCATTGCACCAAGCACCTTGCTACAGGTTGTGGGTGCTAAGAAAACAGTGACAACATATGCTTCCTAAACTTGAGGAGTTGAGGGTTTAGATGAGCAAACTTAAAATATAAGGGGATAAAAATCAGGCTGTGTAAATTTCATAACTGCATAGAACAAAGAGACGTGAACAAATTCATTAAGGGAAAAAACAATGTGTTCAGGAAAGGGCAGATATCTGCTTATTATTTCCCTGTGTCAGAATCGTCTGTGTAAAATCAGTTATTGAAGCTATCACATTCTGAGTGATGCTAGAAACCATTATATAAGAAATAGAAATTAGGCCGAGTATGGTGACTCCTGCCTGTAATCCCAGCACTCTGGGAAGCTAAGGCGGGCGGATCGCCTGAGCTCACGAGTTCAAGACCAGCCTACTCAAGAGCGAGACCCTGTCTCTAAAAATAGCTGAGCATTGTGGCCGGTGCCTGTAGTCCTAACTATTCAGGAGGCTGAGGCAAAAGAATCACTTGAGCCCAAGAGTTTGAGATTGCTGTGAGTTGTAAGGCCATGGCACTCTACCGAGGGCAACATAGTGAGACTCTGTCTCAAAGAAAAAGAATACAAATTAGTATGTTGTTTTACATTTACCAAGGCAGAGAGCAATAATTCAAAATTTAATCAGATCTTAGAGGAAACATTTTTATAAGTGTTTAATACTAGACCTCAGAGTTTTCTTCTTATGAGCATTCTTAAGATTACTTATAAAGGTTAAGAGTATTTTTTAAATTTGACCTATTGACCAAATTTAAATAGTTATATTAATAAGTTGTTAAGAAGTTGTAGAAAAAAATCATAATAAGAAACAGATAATTGCTCGACTCTGACTTTAGGGTTGCTCCCCTAGAGTGGTACAGCCAAGAGGTTACATGGAAACCGGGCAGCTTTTGGTAGCTTTATCTCTCCCTATAATTGCATAGCTAATTCTCTTGATTTGAATTTGAATTACTTCCTGAGAATGAGCCTGTCGTTGATATTTGTGGCCAATCCATGGCTAATCTAGATTTCTTCCTTCAAAGAATGAAGTTGATTGAAATGTGCTGTCTCTCAAACTTGGACCTCAAGAATATGGATTATGTGATAACTGCCTATAATCATCCCAAGACAATAAGCAAAAATAGAAACTAACAAGATCCAGAAATGGGGGGAAAATACCAAATTTGGAACTGGCCACTAAATGCTATAAATGAGATTTTAAAAATTACACATTCAAGTAAATTTTATGGTGTCAGCACGAACTAATAATATCAGATAATCATACTTTATTATACACAGTAGACATGACTGTCCAAATTATTTCCACACTTCACACTGCTGTCTATGTAATGCTTTTTATTCATCTAGTAAACACTAAGTATATACTCTGAATCAGCTGGAACTTCACAGAATGGTTGGAAGTAAATGTCTTTCCTGCTTTTAGATGGTTGCTGCAACCCTTGCCACTGCCTGAAACTGTTTATGTCCATCCAAAGAGTCTTCCTAATTGTGATTTGTTTCCAGATTTCATCTCCTGAGGTGACATGGTGTTTACTCACAGGATAGGCACTCAGTAAACATTCACAAGGTAAGAACATGGGAGGTGAAATGAAGGACACTGGTCACTCCTAGTTTTAGACTGTAAATCCGCATATCACCTTTCATGTTTGTTGGTCTGTCTTCCTGGGGAAGGTTCTGTTTGTGTCTCTTCCCCAGTGATAGATGGGATTGTTTGCTTATCTTTGTTGATTAATTTGAGTTCTTTATAGTTCCTAGTTTTGAAACCTTTGTCAGATTTGTAACATGCAGATATCTTTTCCTATTCTGAAGGTTGTCTATTTGCTTTTCTTGTTGTGTCCTTAGCATTGCAGAAGCTTTTCCATTTAATTAAGTCCTATTTGTTTATTTTTGTTGTTGCAATTGCCACAGAAGTCTTCATCATAAAATCTTTCCCCAGTCCAATATCCTCAAGAATTTTTCCCACGTATTCTTCCAGGATTTTTATTATTTCATGCCTTAGATTTAAATCTTTTATCCATATTATATCAATTTTTGAAAGATGTGGGTCCAGTTTCAGTCGTTTACATGTGGTTATCCAGTTCTCCCAACACCATTTATTGAATAGGGATTCTTTTCCCTAATATATGCTTTTTTTTTGTTTTATCAAAAATCAGATGGCTATAAGAGACTGGTTTCATCTCTTGATTTTTTATTTAATTTCAAATGTCAATGTCTCTATTTTTGTGCCAATACCATGCTGTTTTGATCACTGTGGACTTGTAATACAACCTAAAGTCTGGTAGAGTGATGCCTCTGGGTTTTTTTGTTTTTTTTTTTTAATTACTAAAAATTGCCTTGGCTTTATGGGTTTTCTCCTGATTCCATACAAAATGAGTAACTATTTTTTCCAGTCCTTCAAAGTACGATGTTGGTATTTTAAAGGATATTGCACTGAATCTTTAGATTGTTTTGGGTAGTGTAGACATTTTAACAATGTTTATTCTTCCTACCCAGGAGCATGATATTTTGTTTTTTTTTTTTTAACTTTTTAATTTATTTTAATTAATTTATTTATTTGCAGTTTTTGGCCGGGGTTGGGTTTGAACTTGCCACCTCTGGTATTTGGGGCTCTCGCTTTACTCCTTTGAGCCACAGGTGCTGCCCTGTTCTTTCATTTGTTAATAATGTCTTCTGCTGTCTCTTTTCTTAGGATTTCATAATTCTCTTTGTAGAGGTTCTTCACCTCTTTTGTTGGGTATATTCCTGGGTATTTCATTTTCTTTGAAGCTACTGTGAAGGGAATTGTGTCTTTGATTAGCTTCAGTCCCCAGGGGTCCCAAAGCTCTTGCGATATTCCTTCAAAGACACATTAAACAGTGCCCTCTGCAACACAGTGGCCTTCCCAAGAGTGCAGGGACCACTCAGCTCACCCCAAGGATGGATGCCCCAGCTTAGCAGGCAAACCAAAGCCAGCCAGGGACTAGGACCCTACAGACCATTTCTACCACACAGCCTATCTACAATGGCTGCACTCAGTTAGTAGTCAAGCTGATGGAAGATCCACCCCACCTCGTATTCAATCCCATCCACTGGATGCTGTTTGAGTCCACTTGCTTGTTTAAGTCTTCCAAGGCAGCTCCAGTGAGCAGGGTGACCACAAATCAAAAAACTGCAGACAGTCCTCTGTGGGCAGGCTAGGAGGCCAGCCCCTGCCCATTTCCAAGCACTTGCCTTCTGTGCTGGTTTTCCTAAGCTCCAGACCTCCTCACTGGATCCTTGAGTCCACCACTGCTTCACTGTGTCCCTGGAGTGATGTTCCTGGGGAGGTTCCTCCAGCCAGAGGTGGCTGGAATTTTCTTTCCCCTGTCTCACTGCGAGTGGCTAATAAGATGTTTCTAGTCTGCCATCTTGCTCCATCCCTCCCTGAGACCAAATCTTCTATCTCTACCTCTGTGACTTTGGGCAAGCTGCATAATCTTTCTGGGCCTCATTTTCCGGCCTCATTTTCCTCATTTGTAAAATTTGAATAATAGTAGTACTTACATCATAATGTGCTGTGGTGGATGTGAAATGGGGTGATGCTTCCAAAGTGTTGAGCATAGTGCCTGGCACTTGAGAGTATAGGATCTGCGTTGGTGAGCATCATTGTTGTCATCAACACCTCCCTTCTCCAAGTTAGATCTGAGCACTATAACCACTGAGCCACAGGTGCTGCCCAGCTCTATCTTTATTTAACAACTTGTCAACTTTTATGTGTCCTTAAAACTACCTTCAATCCTTAACATAACCAAAATAAAGAATAGTTATGGGCTCGGTGCCTGTGCTCAGTGGTTATAGTGCCAGCCACATACACCAGAGCTGGTGGGTTTGAGCCTAGTCTGGGCCTGCTAGACAACAATGACAACTGCAGCAAGAAAATAGCCAGGCGTTGTGGTGGGCACCTATAGTCCCAGCTACTAGGGAGGCCGAGGCAAGAGAATTGCTTAAGCCCAAGAGTTTGAGGTTGCTGTGAGCTGAGACACCACGGCACTCTACTGAGGGTGACGTAGTGAGAATCGGTCTCAAAAAAATAAAAAAGAATAGTTATGGAAGCACTGAAAGAAATTCACAGCATTATATATATGTGAGACATTTTTAGCCAATAAATGTTATCAGTGTTAGAGGCTGGAAAATCTACCTTGTCATTATGTCTGTTGAGTTTAGAAGTGTCAGATCATTGTAGGCTTCACATGATAGCTACAGAAAATAGAACATAAGAAAAAAATCGTGATAGTTAATTTTTTGTGTCAATTTGATTTAGCTAAAGAATACGCAGATAGCTGGTAAAACATTATTTTAAGTATAACTGGAGGTGTTTCCAAAAGAGATTAGCATTTGAATCAGTGGATTGAGCAAAGAAGATTGTCCTTACCAATGTAGGCAGGCACCATCCAATCTGTTGAGTGCTTAAATAGAACAAAAAGATGAGGAAAGGCAAGTTCTCTCCCAGAGCTGAAATATCCATCGTCTCTTGACCTTAGACAATAGTGCCTGGTTCTTGGGCCTTTAAACTTGGACCAAGATTTATTTCAGTGGACTCCAGATTCTTGGGCCTTTCAAATCATACTGAGACTTGTACCGTTGGCTCCCCCTGGTTCTCAGTCCTTCAAGTTTGGACTGGAACTTTGACACCAGCTGCACATCAACTTGCAGATGGCAGATGGGACTTGTCAGCCTCTGTAATCACATAAGCTAATGCCACATGATAAATCTCTGTATCTCCTATTGGTTTGTTTTTCTGGAGACCCAAGACTAATGCAAATGTGAAAACGATAAACCAGCTTTGATTCATTGAAGATAGAAGTTCTAAAATAGCTGTGTAGCAGAACCAAGAATGTACTTTTAAAACACGTGGCCACAACTTCTTAAACAGAATGAACACAGAACTCATAATAGATCTCTCACTCTCTGAAAATATTCATTGCAAAGGTCATTAAAAAATGATTATGATGGAATATAAAGTCACCTAAAAACAATAATCTTGACAGCTGACATTTATTTAGTCATTTATTTAGTTATTTATTTAGTTATTTACTTGGCATTATCACAGGTAATCCTTTGGTAAGCAAAGAAAGAGAGTTTTCCCCCCCATTTTAAAGTGAACTGAGGCCAGGCAAGGTGGTGCATGCCTGTAATCCTAGCTCTCTGGGAGGCTGAGTCAGGTGGATTGCTTGAGCTCAGGAGTTTGAGACCAATCTGAGCAAGAGTGAGACCCCCGTCTCTAAAAATAGCCAGGGAATGTGGAGGGTGCCTGTAGTCCCGGCTACTTGGGAGGCTTAAGCCCAGGAGTTTGAGGTTGCTGTGAGTGATGACACCATGGCACTCTGCCTAGGGTGACAGAATGAGACTTTGTTTAAAAAAATAATAAAAAAAGGAGCTGAGACCCAGCTAGGTTATTTAACTGAGGCCACACAGAAGGTGGTAGAGACAAGTAATCTGACTCTTGAGCTTTGTCAAAGGCTACTGTGTTCAACAGTGCCTCTCAACCAAGTGGCCCCTTCAAGCCTATGAGACTGTGGTGCTTCTCAAGGTCTCTTTCTCTTCTTTTCTTCCTTTCTTTTGACACAGTCTTGCTCTGTCACCCAGGCTAGAGTACCATGGCATTGGTCTAGCTCATAGCGATCTCAAACTCCTGGGCTCAAGTGATCCTCATTCCTTGGCCCTTCTCCCCAAGTATCTGGGACTACAGGCACCTGCCACCATGCCCAGCTAATTTTTCTATTTTTAGTAGAGACCGGGTCTTGCTCTTGCTCAGCCTGGTCTTGAACTCCTAGCCTCAGGGCTCCTCCTGCCTCGGCCTCCCAGAGTGCTAGAATTACAGGTGTGAGCCACCACACATGACCACAAGGTTTCTTTTAATGGTTATACTAGGGATTCTCTGTCATTGACATTGCAGAGCCAGGGCCAGGACAAAGTGTGAAATGGGTTCCATTTTGCTCTGTCCACATCGGGCTTGATGACCAGTTCTGGCACTCCTTGCCCACTGTCTAGGCATAGTCTCTTCTCACCCTTAGTTTACAATCAGCAACTCAGGAGGGGCTGTATTTCAATACAGTATTCTTGAAGACCAGCCTTTTGAAGATACTTGTTCTTCACTTAGTTTGATTGTGGATCTTTTTGACAATCTGATAGAAAGAATGAAAGCTTTCCCCAAATGTGGCAGCATGTGGTTTCAGGGGAGTCTCTGAATTTTAGGCTTTGGATTTAACATTTAAAAGATTAAACAAGAATGACAAAAATGTAGGTGGTAGTGGCCTTGCTATTTTGGGGTTGGCTATTTTGTCTCCTGCCTCTTCAATCAAGGGGGGGAAGTTGTCTCCTGTGTGTGTTTTTATGTGACCTTGTGGTCCCTGCAGGCCAGTTGTGTTTGTTCAGGGTCTGCCATATCCTGTGATCTTTCATTATCTTAGAGCTGATCTGTGACTACACAAGAACATTTTGGTTGTGGCCTAACAATGTATACACCCCAGGAATTCTGTCATAGGAAATGTCCTTGATGGAGGTGGCCATCAGCTGCTTCTGTGTCCTCTTCACGGAAATCAGTGCCACTTTACATTTTGGAACGAACACAGAAACTTGTGCCTGTGCATCTGATAGGAATTTGCATTAAGAAGCAGGATCTTGGCTCGGTGGCTCAAGTGGCTAAGGCGCCAGCCACATATACCTGAGCTGGCGAGTTCGAATCCAGCCCGGGCCTGCCAAACAACAATGACGACTGAAACAAAAAAAAACAATAGCCAGGCATTGTGGCAGGCGCCTGTAGTCCCAGCTACTTGGGAGGCAGAGGCAGGAGAATCACTTGAGCCCAGGAATTAGAGGTTGTTGTGAGCTCCAATGTAGATGTAGATGCCCTGGCACTCTACCCAGGGTAACAGCTTGAGGCTCTGTCTCAAAAAAAAAAAAAAAAAAAAAAAGCAGGATCTTGTTCAATTTTGCATGAGATGTTTGCTAGTGACTTTGAAAACTTGAAGTTAAGGCAAGGGGGGGGGAAGAAAACGACCCAAGAGAGTCTACGGATTCAATGTCTCCAGCAGTTTGTTTACTGGACCTATATGCTGGTGGTGAAATAAAGCCTTTGCCTTGCCTGGGAAGTGGTGGTAGAGTCCAGGCTGCAGGAGCCCTGGCTACATTCCACAGTGATCAGCCAAAGGGAAAAACAAAAATCTCATAACACTGACCCCAGATGCCCTTTTTCCCTTCCAGAAGGCAGTATCATCTGCCTGGCTTAGGAAGCCTGTATCTTCATGCTGAACTCTCGCTCTAACAGTCAGGAAGCTGCAGTAATAAGATTGTGTTTCCCTATCTCCACTATCATTCAGTGCCCTGCTCTTCCTTTTGATTTCTCTAAATTTTGAATTAGGTCATTCTAGAAGTGGTGTATTTTCCAATTTCTTAAAAAGAGGCAAAGGTCAATAACATGAGGTTAGACAACAAAAGAGGAATGTGAAAGCTTGAATTGTCTGCTGCATTTGTGCTTAATTAGGCAGGACTGATGGCTGGGCTTGGGGGCCTCCATTTCTCTGTTGAATGGGCAGAAAATACAGCCGTGGGGGGTTCAAAGAGCTTTATTGCTTTTTACTTGGTGGTTTTTCTTCTGTTTTATGGGGATAATAATAGCTACCTGATGGAGTTAGGCACACTGTAGGTGATGTAAAGGACAGTATCCATCCCACACTTTTCAACTCTTGCTGAAGCATCACGCTCAGTGGTCTGTGGCGTATGGATTTATGGGTTGTACCTTCTTACTCCCTGTTGAAAACAAGAACGTTTACATGTCTCCTTTTCTCTTTTCGCTTACTCCATCCTTTGTGATGGTTATGAGGCACTGATCATTTTTCTTTATTACCATGAAGAAATGGATTATCTGCAATAAATGCCTTGTGTTCATTTATTCTTATCATTCAGGCATGCAGTTTTGATAAACTGCCTTCCAAACTGGGAAGGAATGAGCTTCAGCCTAAAAGAAACCAAACAAAAGAATGTTGACCTAAGTGGAACAGAGGCCTACAGTGTTTTCCTTGGAGCTGTGGAAGGTACTGGTACCTGCTTCTGGCCAGGAACAGAGAGATTCCTTATGCTCTGTCACTGCAGAATGAGTGCAGAGCTGGCTTTGTCATTCATCTGGCTGCCCAGGATATGCTGATCAGCTCAGATACAACATTTCTTATTTAAATCCTGTGCTGTTGTTTCTATGTGCCCAGGGAATGTGAGCAGAGTAACCGAGGGGTGGGGGAGAGTGCCGGGTGGTGCAGTGAGGGTGGCCCAGTGAGGGTGGCCCGCCCTCTGTCACTGCCCACTCTACTAGAATGACAAGTCTTGTGTCTTTCCACTAAAAGACTTAGTTTTACAGCTGGGCATTGTGGTGGGCGCCTATAGCCCCAGCTACTTGGGAGGCTGAGGCAAGGGAATTGCTTAAGCCCAAGAGTTTGAGGTTGCTGTGAGCACCCAGGGTGACAACTTGATGCTCTGTCTAATAAATAAATAAATAAATAAATAAAGACGTGGTTTTAGCCCTGAGGAGTGAGTGAGTGGTCCTGTAGCCTGTACCTGCAGTTTTCTGCCTTGAATTCTCCTCATTTTATTCATGCACACATTGGCATAGAAATCAGTTGGCTGTGAGCCAGCCAGGGCACTCTTCTGTCAGCTTGGTGGGCCTTTGCCTTACTGTCTGGCCTAGATGGGCTAAGGGCAGCTCTTGGCCACATTTGATTATTGTTGAATCATGATTCAAAAATTGTAACAATTATCACACTTTGGTTTAAAAAAACTAGAAATGTACTATGAACTCGTAACTTCTTATGAAAATATGTCTAATAATAATACCCATCCCAGTTCTTCAAAGTGGTTCATATGTTACACAGCCGTATTTCTGTGGAATCTCCTGAGTTGGCCAGTCATGACCCCTAGAATTACTTTAACATTGTTGGGAAAGAGGTAACCCTTAGGCTTCTTTTTGGAGATACTAGTCTTTGGGAGAAGGATATATAATAGTTGTAACATTTGTAATAAAGTTAGTTCTTTTTTTATTTTTGGAGATAGAGTCTCACTTTTGTCGCCCTCGGTAGGGTGCCGTGAAGTCACAGCTCACAGCAACCTCCAACTCCTGGGCTTAGATGATTCTCTTGCCTCAGCCTCCCGAGTAGCTGGGACTACAGGAACCCGCCACAGCGCCAAGCTATTTTGTTGTTGTTGTTGTTGCTGTTTGGCTGGAGCCGGGTTTGAACCCGCCACCCTTGGTATATGAGGCCGGTGCTCTACCCACCGAGCAACAGGCACCACCCATAAAGTTAGTCTTTTTAATGGGAAATTATTAGTTATCTTTTTCTTTTAAAACTTAGTTAGAAAGGTAAACAATAGAGCAGCGTATGAAATGAAATGTAAAAGTCCTAGGTCTCCTCAATGCTTCTCCCTTCTGATCATTTGTCTATCTTTCCACATTTTCTACGCAGTTATAAGCGTATGTATACACACAGAGACAGACACTTACATTCCTAAGCACATACACACACATACATGCACATGTGTATCACACACAGAGCATATACTGGATTTTGCTGTGTATAATGTGCATTTTTTGCCCAAATTTTTAAGGGAAAAATAAGGGTGCACATTATACATGGGTACTGCTATTTGATGGTGGTGCATAAAGTTTCTTGTACCTTGTATCTATTCTTGTGTTTTGTAATTATTTGTTACATAGATTATCTTGTACTACAATATGTTAAAAAAAATGCTAAAATGCCTTTATAATACAAAAATAAGTACTTAAATATAAACAAATACAAATCTGAGATAAAGAATTAAAACAAAAGATTTTTTTCCTGAAAGTCTGGGGCAAAAATATGGTTGCACATTATATATGGGAGCACATTATGCACAGCAAAATATGGTATATCTTTTTTTTCTTTTTTTTTTTTGAGGCAGAGTCTTACTCTGTTGCCCCTGACTAGTGTGTGGTGGTTCATGACTCACAGCAACCTCAAACTCTTGAGCTCCAGAGATCCTCTTGCCTCAGCCTGCCAAGTAGCTGGGACTATAGGCACTGGCCACTATGCCTGGTTAGTTGTTCTGTTTTTAGTAGAGATGAGAGTCTCCCTCTTGTTTAGTCTGGTCTCGAATTCCTGAGCTCAGGCGATCCACCCTCTTTGTCCTCCCAGAGTGCTAGGATTATACAGGTGAGCTACTGTGCCCAGCCTGTGTATTTCTTTTTTAAATACAAATAGAATTTTACCATAATGCTGTTTTGTTTTTTGGGTTTTTTTGAGACAGAGTCTCAAGTCTCACTTTGTCACCCTCAGTGTAGCTCACAGCAATCTCAAACTCTTGGGCTCAAGTGATCCCCTTGCCTGAGCTTCCCGAGTAGCTGGGACTATCGCACCTGCCACAATGCCTGGCTATTTTTAGAGATCGTGTTTTGCTCTGGCTTAGGATGGTCTCAAACTCATGGGCTCAGGCGATCCACCCACTTCAGCCTCCCAGAGTGCTGGGATTACAGGCGTGAGCCACAGCACCTGGCCCCATTTTGTATCTTGCTCTTTTCACTTAATCTCTAATAAGGCATCTTACCAGGTTAGTACATGTAGATCTCTCACGTTTTTAGCAGCTGCACAGTATTCCATTGTATGGTTGGTCATATTGTATTTAACATGATGCCTGTTGATGGATTTACCTACTTTTTTACTTTCAAAAACAATCTGCTATTACTTGTCTTACCTGATGCATTTGGTGAATGAATATTCTCTTTACTGGAGTTAAACCTAAGAACTATATTAGTGTATTTTACCTTTTCTTTCTTTCTTTCTTCTTCTTCTTTTTTTTTTTTTTTTTTTGTTATGAGGCCTGACAATTAAGTTCATGAACTTGCCACTGTGTGTTTATGTCGGCAGCACTGTACTAACAACTCACTAAGGTTTCACAATCTTGGTATATTAGTGTTTCACAGCTATGTTCATGTTAACATGTAGAAGTGTGTTGCTGAGTGGCATTCATTAATGTCGTTGCGTGTTTTTGTGTGGTATTTCAAGAATGTTGAATTAGAGCAAAAACAAACATTAAATTTCTTGATAAACTTGGCAAGAGTGGAAGTGAAACTGGAGCATGTTAGTCCCAGTGTATGGGGATAGTGCTATGAAGAAAATGGCAGTGTACAAATGGATTAAATGTTTTTCTAAAGGGAGAGAATGTGTCACTGCTAAAGATGACATTACAGAAATTCATCAAATTGTGTGTCAAAATCATTGGCTGACTGTGAGAAGCATAGTAGACTAAAGTATATATCAATAGAGAAACAGGAAAATCTTTGTTTTTTTTTTTTTATTTCTTTGAGATAGAGTCTCACTTCATCGCCCTCCGTAGAGTGCTATGGCATCATAGCTCACAGCAACCTCCAACTCCTGGGCTTAGGCGATTCTCTTGCCTCAGCCTCCAGAGTAGCTGCGACTGCAGGCGCCTGCCACAACACCCGGCTATTTTTTTGTTGCAATTTGGCCGGGGCTGGGTTCAAACCTGCCACCCTTGGTATATGGGGCTGATGCCCTACCCACTCAACCAAAGGTGCTGCCCAAAACAGGAAAATCTTAACTGAAAATGATCTGAACTTTTTTCTTTCTTTTCTTCTCTTTTTTTTTTTTTGAGACAGAGTCTCAAGCTGTCGCCCTGTGTAGAGTGCTGTAGCATCACAGCTCACAGCAACCTCCAACTCTTGGGCTCAAGCAAGTCTCCTGCCTCCACCTCCCAAGTAACTGGAACTACAGGCGCCTGTCGCAACGCCCGGCCATTTGGTTGCAGTTGTCATTGTTGTCCCGTGGGCCCGGGCTGGATTCCAACCCACCAGCTCAGGTGTATGTGGCTGGCGCCTTAGCCACTTGAGCCATAGGTGCTGAGCCGATCTGAACTTTTTGTCAACAACTCATGGCTCTTGCATCATAGCAGTGCACCAACTCACACAGCACTGTCCGTAAGTGAGTTTTCAGCCAGTAAACAAATAACTATATTTGAACACCCTCCCTACTCACTTGATCTGGCCCCGGATGACTTTTTTCTCTACCCAAAGGAAGGAAGACAGGAAAAGAAAAAAAGGAAGACAGTTTGATGATGTTCAAGATATCAAGGGTAATATAATGATAACTCTGATGGCTGTTCCAGAAAAAGAGTTCTGAAATTGCCTTGAAGGGTGCTGGCATCAATGCCCAGTTTCCCAAGGGAAGTATTTTGAAGTGACTATAGTGATATTTAGCAATGAGGTATATAGCACTTTTTCTAGGATGAGTTTGGGAACTTAATTATCAGATCTCTTATTGTTGTATTTTAAATATTAGTAACTTAGTAAACTTTAGCAGAAAATATTTATAGTGAAGATTAATCAACGATCTCTTAAAAATATTCTAGAAACATATTTTCAGATGGTGAAAGTGTTATAGGAGCCAGTTTAGTCTCATGTTATTTGTTAGGAATTAATTTATGGTAAAATATTTGTTTAGAACATCAAATCAATGTATCATGAAGGAATTTAAGGGAGTGGCATTATGTTTTTGTTTTTTATGAGTTGCTATAGTGGCAGATACAGAGCTGTGGCACATACATCATTAGAATGTACTTCCAGAGGTGGAGCTAAAAAAGAATAATTTCACATGAGAGGAGGTGAGAAATGTTGGGGGTGGATTATTCTTTCTAAAACTGTATTCATAGTGATTAAAATGACAGCTTTTAAAAAATCACGAGAGAACTAAATGTATGACTAAATAGTAGAACGGATCTGAGTGTACGTGTTTGCACAAAAATAAGAAACCCATTTTAAGTCCATGCAATGGATACTAACTACTGTTTGGAGTGAATCTTAATAGTGTTAATACACATAGATATGTCTCTTCTTAAATAGATCCTTAGAATTATATTTATTAGCTCTGAGCTCACAGTTAAATCCGCTCTTCCCCTTATGTCACATCCCTACAGTCAACTGCCTGATTTAGCAACATCCAGGTAAGAAAGCTGTCTGTCTCCTATGAGGTGAGCTTCCAGGGGGACTGCCACTCTGCCACCAGGAATGACCTGGTGCAGACAAAGCTTTAACCCATCAAAGAATTCCTTTAAACCCTCACCTCACATCTAACCTGTCATCCCTTACTTGGAGATGGTCTTCCTTTTCAAGCAAAACCCAGGCAGGACTCCCCTGTATTAATTCTATGACTTTACACATAACCCCCAGTCCCTTAAAAACGTCAAAAACCAACTAAACTGTAACTCAACCACAGTGCGACCATTTGCTCAAGGCTTCTTGGGCATGGCTGTCCAATCATGGTCAGGGACATTCATTTTACAGAGGTTGGGTTCTTTTTCATTGACACGTGAGTTTATTTAAAAATAAGGTGCACTAAGATGATAGAACAAAACAATTTTAAAAATCACATAATAGGGGAGGCGTCTGTAGCTGAGTGGGTAAGGCGCCTCATACACCACAGCTGATGGGTTTGAAACTCACCCGGGCCAGCTTAACAACAAAGACAACTGCCAACAACAACAACAAAAATAGCCTGGCATTGTGATGGGTGCCTGTAGTCCCAGCTACTTGGGAGGCTGAGGCAAGAGGATCACTTGTGCCCAAGAGTTTGAGGTTACTGTGAGCTGTGACACCACAGCACTCTACTGAGGGCAACAGATTGAGACTCTGTCTCAAACAAACAAAAAATCATATAGTACATTTCCTGGACCAGGAACTCTCTTCCTCCCTCCCTCCTTCTCTCCCATTCCAGAAAAACTTCAGTCTGTGTTTAATTTTTGACCTTTTATTTATTACTATTTATTTCTGATCTTTTCCATTTTACATGAGAGGTATGTACTGACTGCCCAACCTACCCTTGAAGGGGAAAATATTTAGCATCCCTCCCCTCCCCCCACCGCCTCCTTGCTGGGCTTTGGGAGTCATTCAGCCCTATCGTGTGGGAGGGTGAATTTGCCCTCTGTGGAACAGCTCTATAGCTGTTTGGTGAATGAATATTCTCTTTACTGGAGTCAAACCTGAGAATTAATGTATTTTATCTTTTCTTTCTTTCTTTTCTTTTTTTTTTTTTTTTGTTATTAAGCTTGACAAATTAAGTTTGCCACATAGAAAAAGAAGTTATAGGGCTGGGCACGGTGGCTCTCCCCTGTAATTCTAGCATTCTGGGAGGCCAAGGCGGGTAGATTGCTTTAGCTGAAGAGTTTAGAGACCAGAGACCAGCCTGAGGAAGAGTGAGACCTCCCCTTCCCTGTAAGCAAGAGGATCCCTTGAGCCCAAGAGTTTCAGGTTGCTGTGAGATATGATGATGCCACAGCACTCTACCAGGGTGATGGAGTGAGACTCTGTCTCATAAATAAATAAATAAATATAAATAAAATGTTGATGAAGATAAAAAAAAAATAAAAAGAATGACCTGGTGTCACTGACCCTCAGCAGCTGCACCTCCAGCTAGACAAGTTTTGTTCTAACTGCTGTTACCTACATATACAACCATCCTCCCTCAGTAGGGAGTGTAGGTCATTCAATATTTACTCTCCATCAGTGGTTCTCAACCAGGGGCAGTTCTGCCCCCAGGGGACACTAGGCAGAGTTTGGAAACATTGGTGGTTATCACAGCCATGGGGTGATACTAGAACCTGGTGGGGAGAGGCCAGGGACGCCACCAAACTTCCTACAGTGCACAGAACACCTCCTGTCCCCATGAAGAATCATCCAGCTCAACAGTGCTACAGTTATGAAACCCTTCTGTACACAAGGATGTCACATACTGACGTCTCATTGCTACTTCAGTGTTTTGTTCAGTTTACCATTCAGTACTACATTTTTGTAAAAAAAAAAAAAAGGTTTTATTCATTAGACATGGAGTGACCAAGGGGAGTGATATTGTGGTGGAGTGATATTAGCCTTAGGAGATAGGAGGCTTAATCTCATTACTGCCTCTAATTAGCCATGGGAACTTTGGCCAGCCATTTAATTATTTTTTTGTGTGAAATGAGGGCATTTTGTCTAAGTGAACTACAGAGTTTCTCTTAAGTCTTAAAATCTCCCATCACTGGCATTGCAGATGTATCTTTGAAGTGGGTCAAGGATAAACACTAGGTATGTACAGATAGATGTCTAATTGATTGTTTCCCCTGCCAACAGACTTATTTCTGTTATATAGTCCCTTCCTAACTCTGCAGGTGTCTTGCCTTTTAAGATTATTTTGTAAGATCGTCCAACACTGAAAGGCTCTGATGACCCAATAATAACGTATCACACATGATAGTTTTCCTGTAACAGCAACATACAGCATTAGTTCATTTGTTCATCCACTCTTTAAACAAACATTTACTGAGTCTTTGCCAACTATTTGATCTATATACGATGTCCAAGGCAGCCAGAAATTGCTTATTCTCTCCAGATTATAGACAAAACAACCATAGCTCAGAGAGATGTCCTGGATCATATGGCTCCAGGACAGATGTTTTCTGGATCCCCTTAATTTTTGGAGAGTTCATCTTTTTTCTGTGATCTTGCCCAGTCATAGTGAAATCACAGCCAGTACCTGAGAACTGAATGTGACCATCAATCACTCAGGAATCTCATTGAAATACTGATTCTAATTCAGTGAAGTCTGAGGCAGAGACTGGCAGGGGTTGGTTGGCAGCCTATGACCAACTCTCTACCCCAAGATCAATTTTGGTACAGCCTACAAGCTAAAAATAACTTTTACATTTTTAAGGAATTCTTTAAAACCAAAGAAGACGAAGAATATGTAACAGAGAACATATATGGCCTAGAAAGCCTAAAATATTTACTATCTGGCCCTTTATAGAAAAAGTTTGCCAAGCCTGATAAATCTCGCTGTAACCACTGAAAATCTCGTCTCAGTACTATCCCGCTTTATTGGATTCCATGGCCCCTTGTTTTCCTGTAACTAGGAATTTGTTTTTATGTAGAAGAAAGGTCATAACTGGTAGGATATGTGGCCCATGAATTGTTGGTTCTGAAATTAACTACAAATATAAATATTATTATTATTATTTTATTGTTGGGGATTCATTGAGGGTACAAGAAACCAGGTACAAATATAAATATTATTTTAAAATTTCTACTCTCTAATGATATTCTTTTTTAAAAGTTCTATAGTGATTTTGTGGTAAATGTGCTCCCCCCTCCCCCCCCGGCACATTTTCCTTGAATGACAATTTTCTGGTTTTAAATAAGGATTCCCAGGGCAGGTAGATGCAAGATTCACTAATGATTCCTCCCAATAAAGAGCAAAGTCCCACTGTGCAAATTCAGAGTTTCCCAACTATAATTTGATTGAAAAAAGCTGATTTCAAGTGAAATGCTGCATGAGTAAATTCTGGTGCATCTGGGATTCATTGTGGATAACAAGAGGCAGTGTGAGTCTAAAAAGACAATTGTTGAGGTCAGCCTCTGCATTTCACAGAAGAGGAAAAGCTTTTGAAAATGCAAAAGCTCAGCAAGGGCAAGATAGTGGCAAAATGAGAACCTGGGACTTTTTCTCCTGATGCGATTTTGGTTTATGTTTTTCCTGTGATATTGCTTACATTCCTATTTCTCATATTACGTTTATGCTTTCATTTAAAACCTTAAGGATATTTACAATACCTGCTTTCAAGTTCTGGTCTGCTAATCCCATCACCTTTGTCAATTCAAGATGTTTCTATTGATTGCTGGTGCTTTTTTTCATCTAGTTGTAGATCACATTTTCCTGATTTTTCTCATATCTAGCAATATTTATTGGATGCTGGACTTAATACTATTATAATACATTGTAAAGTGTCTATATTTAGTTGCCTTTATTATTTATTTTTTGAGACAGAGCCTCAAGCTGTCGCCCTGGGTGGAGTGCTGTGGCATCACAGCTCACAGCAACCTCCAACTCCTGGGCTCAAGCGATTCTCCTGCCTCCGCCTCCCAACTAGCTAGGACTACAGGCGCCTGCCACAACATCCGGCTATTTTTTTGGTTGCAACCGTCATTGTTGTTTGGCTGGCTCAGGCTGGATTTGAATCCGCCAGCTCAGGTGTATGTGGCTGGCACCTTAGCCGCTTGAGCCACAGGTGCCAAGCCTGTTGTCTTTTATTTATTTATTTATTTTGTTGTTGCCTTTTAAACAAATGAATTGATTTTTGTTTTGTAGGTGGCACCTGTGGCTCAGGGAGTACGGCACCAGCCCCATATACCAAGGGTGGCCGGTTCCAACCCGGCCCTGGCCAAACTGTAACAAAAAATAGCTGGGAGTTGTGGTGGGCGCCTGTAGTCCCACCTGAGGGCAACAAAAGAGTCTGTCTAAAAAAAAAAAAAAGAGGAGTTTGTTTTTGTAGTCAGTTAAATTACTTGCTGATCAACTTCATCCTTTCAAGGGTTCTTTTTAAGCTCCCTAGGGAGATTTTAGAGGTACCTTCATGCTACGGCTAGTGTAGTTACCACCAAGGTGAATACCCCAGGTGTTCCACAAAGCCGCCCCACTCTGGCTGTGTGTGCATTCTGGAAGTTGTTCAGCTCTCAGCTCCCCTGGCTTTGCCTGGCTTTATGGAATTTCAGCCTGATCACATGCAGCTTAGTGTACACCAAAGAAATCCTTATACTGATTTCTGGAGCTCTCTGTGTAGCTCCCTTGTTTCTAAGACTCTGCCTCACAGATTCTGGGCACCTGAAACTGAGATCTGTCTCCCGCCTCAGGAGCCCACTGTGAGTCAGTGAGAGTACTGTCTCTGCTCTGGGTCCCCTTCTTGGCCCTATGGTCCAGAAGGTCAGAACATGACAGGTACATCCTCTTTCCCTTCCCTCAGGGATCAAAGTCTATGCTACTTGTGTCCAGTAGCAGCTGTGTCCGAAGGCAGTTGATTCATACATTTTGTCATCTTCTAGTTATTTATAATAGAATGGCAAGTCTGGAGGCTGTTACTTTGTCATTGCCTGGAGCTATTTACTTAGAGTTGTCTTCTAATGTTTTCCTGTAGTGAGTAAAGGCGGGGATCCTGCCCATTGTATAGGGTAGGTAACACAGCTGCCAGGAGTGAGTAAGAAGTTTGGATGGGTTGGTAGGACGGGAGGAACCTCTGAATCACATGACCTGGCTCACTGGTGGGTGTTATGAGACAAGACCAGTGGAACAAAAGAGCAGAGAAGAATCAAACAGGAAGGTGGTAGAAGAATGGGGGAGGGGCAGGAAGCTATAGCTGTGCCTCAGAGGAGAGATTTGGGACTGAGATGGTAACCGCAGGAGTTGTGTCAAATATCACTCATAACAATATAGGAATGACAATAATGTAATGATAGCAGAATAATATGGAAATATAGCCACCTCATACTCCACTATTATCAGCCCAGACACACAGCTGACATACAGCAGTGCTGAGACTTGAACCAGGGCCTCAAACTCGAAGGCTGGTGCTGTTCATCACAGTGGTTTCCCTCAGGAGTTGCCTCTCCCCCATTGCACTCCTTTTGCTGACTTGCCCAATGTCTTTCCCCTTCTACCTCATTCCATCCCTGCCTGTGTATCTGTATCATTTATTTTCTTCTGACTTTAAAGCCAATACATGACCATTGTAGAACTTGAAAATGTAGAACCTTATAAAGAAAAAAAATCATCTGTACTCTTACCCTTACTATTATTTCCAGTTCCAAACTTTGCTTATTAACTGTATTGTTCACCTTGGTAATCACTTCACTTTCATCAAGTGTAGTTAAGCACTTGCTGAATGCTTATTGGTTTCAAGCACTATAGGAAACATGCAACCTATTTAAAACATCCTGTAATTTGCTAAGAGAGCCACGTTATGTTTCTGGGGGAGACCACCTGGTTTCTGGTGGCTACATAATGAGGATTTGACATTAAATGCTACAAGTTTAAGTGCATTAAGTATTAAATTTCATGGCCCTTACAGCTCCTTGTACTGCCCTATACCCATAGGCACACAATAGATAACTCTTCAGAAAATAGCTATGAGGTGTTAGGCTCTGAGCCAGCTCTTGGGGATGAGTGTAAGGATGAAATACAGTCTTTGCCCCCTCCACCCAGTAATAGATCACCCAAGAAACCAGCCTCAGAAATGTTTAGATTAGAAGAAATTCTCCCACAGTGACATTTTCACCAGGCACGCTCTAAGTTCTTTGGCATAAGAAGGTTTGAAAAGTCTAGTTGTGAAAGGCCAGGTAAAGTTCATAAAGTAAAGAAGGGAAAATATGATTTCAGGCTGATATTAAAGGATGGCTTAGCCTGCTGTTGTATGGTCTCACAGGGGAAGGTTTATTTATGTCTCCTTTTCATGTGTCCTTTTCATCTCTAGGTTTGATATAAAAGCTTTAGCTTGGGCCTTTGATTTACAGTGTTCTAGAGAAGGAGACCAGGGGTGACAAAGCCAGGGTGTACCTAAGCCCCGATACACTGTCCTGCATCTGGGCTGTCTTAGAATTCCACAAAGGATTTCCAGCAGACTGCTCAGGGAGAGCCTGCTGGGAAGGCAGTTCCCCTAAAGTCCCATAAAATAGAGCTTCCTCGTCCCTTTTTTTTGGGGGGAGGGGTTCTGATTTTCTTGCTGAGCCTGCTCCTTCTTTGACATACACAATTTGTTTGGGTATTGGATGTTAAGGCAGCAATTTCTAGTTCTGTGAAAAATCTTTAAGTACCTGAATTTCATCAACCAAGAAAATTTAAAAAAAAAAATTGGATCCATCAAATATAAATATATTAAATATGGGACTTATAAATTGCATGGAAGTCTGTGCTCAACATTTTTTTTTTTTTTAATAGAGACCGAGTCTTACTCTGTCGCCCTCAGTAGAGTGCCATGACATCACACAGGTCACAGCAACCTCCAACTCCTGGGCTTAGGCGATTCTCTTTCCTCAGCCTCCCAAGTAGTTGGGACTACAGGCACCCGCCACAGTGCCCGGCTATTTTTTTGTTGCAGTTTGGCTGGGGTCGGGTTTGAATTTGCCACCCTCAGTATATGGGTCTGGCACCCTATCCACTGAGCCACAGGAGCCTCCCTCAACATTTTTTTTTTTTTTTTTTTTTTTTTGTCATCCTCCGGAGAGTGCTGTGGCATCACAGCTCACAGCAACCTAAGCTCTTGGGCTCAAGCGATTCTCTTGTCTCAGTCTCCTGAATACCTGGGACTATAGGCTCCCACCACAATACCCTGCTACTTTTAGAGACGGGGTCTTGCTGTTGCTCAGGCTGGTTTCAAGCCTGTGACCTCAGGGCAATCCACCTGCCTCAGCCTCCCAGTGATCAACATTTTTTTTTAACGTGTAAAATATAGTTTGGTTATGGCTTGGTGCCCGTAGCACAGTGATGGTTTCAACCACATACACTGAGGCTGGCGGGTTCAAACCCAGCCCCGGCAGCTAAACAACAATGACAACTGCGACAAAATATAGCCAGGTGTTGTAGTCCCATCTACTTAGGAGGCTGAGGCAAGAGAATCACTTAGGCCCAAGAGTTTGAGGTTGCTGTAAGCTGTGACACTGCAGTACTCTACTGAGGGCAACATAGTGAGACGCTGTCTCAAAAAAAAAAAAAAAAAAAAAAAAATATATATATATATATATATAGTTTTATTAAAGCTTTATTAGATTATACTGGATATTGAGGCTTAGGAACTTTATCTATTGAGAGTAATAACAAATTACTCCAAAAGACGATATAAAAAAAAATTGCTCCAAAATGCAGTGGCTTAAAACAACAAATATGGATTATCTCAGAGTTTCTGAGGCTCAGAAATCCAGGAATGGCTTAGCTGGGTGGCTCCAGCTCAAGGCTTCTCATGAGGTTGCTGCTAAGCTGAAATTTTCCCTGGAGTCAAAGAACCTGCCTCCGAGAAGACTCACCATGTGACTTTTGGCTGGAGTCTTCAATTCTCCACATGGCCGCTGAATGTCCTTAAAACAAGCCAGTCAGCTTCTCCCACAATCAGTCATGAGAGAGTGAGAGAGCAAAACAGAAGCTACAATGTCTCTTATGATCTAATCCCAGACATGGGGGACCTTCACTTGTACCATATTTTACCAGCCATACAGACCATGCTGGGATGAAGTGGAAGGGACTGCACCAGAATGTGAATACCGGCAGGTGGGCATCCTTGGAGGCCATCTCAGAGGCTGGCTACCCCGTGGGCTATTTATTGGTCAGGCAACATTTTGTTCATTGTGTTGGCTCAAGTATACCAACATTTATTGTATCCATTATTCAATTTTTTTTTTTTTTTTTTTTTTGAGACAGAGCCTCAAGCTGTCGCCCTGGGTAGAGTGCTGTGGAATCACAGCTCACAGCAACCTCCAACTCCTGGGCTTTAAGCGATTCTCTTGCCTCAGCCTCCCAAGTAACTGGGACTACAGGTGCCCGCCACAACGCCTGGCCTTTTTTTTTTTTTTGTTTGTTTTATTGTTGTTGTTGTAGCCATCACTGTTGTTTGGCAGGCCCGGGCTGGATTCGAACCCGCCAGCTCTGGTGTATGTGGCTGGCGCTTTAGCCACTTGAGCCACAGCCGCCTAGCCCATTATTCAATTTTTTGAGAGATTTAAAGTGAATGCCTAAAGATGGATGGCTATTTATGGGGGTGTCCCTAAGTCCCAGCATGAGACCAAAAGTATAGTTCCTTATTGTTCTGTAGAGTCTGACAGCTGATAACTAAGAGGTAGGGGTCAGCCACCAAGAGTGCTTTTTATTTTATTTTATTTTCTTGCAGTTTTTGGCGAGGGCCATATACCTGCCATCTCTAGTATATGGGGCTGGCACCCTACTCCTTGAGCCACAGGTGCCACCCCACCAAGAGGACTTTTTAAAGTTTGGGCAAGACCAGTGATCCAAGTACAAGGGTCAAGCCCCTTCTCTTCCATTCCAAGGTCCAGTGAAGGAGGCACAGGGCAGGCTCAAGGCACAGGAAATGTGAGGTGGGAGCCTTTTCTCAGTGGAACATGCTGGTCTGGGCCCCTTCTAGTCCCGATTTTCCAGAAAGGGAAAGGAAGGGCATCTAGGGCCAGGCCCTCATATTGGTCCTGGAGTCAGGTCTTGAGCAAGTTGCATGCTTGGTTGGCCTTAAAAGGTGATCAGCACTGTCTTTCCCTCTTCCCCTTAAACTCGGTCATGTCATGACTACTGTTTCACCAGATACTGTTCCTCTGTACAGTTTCCTGGGCATTCCAATGTTACAGCTACTGGCTCCCAAAAGGCATTTTATTTTAGCTCAGAGCCCTACAACCAGTCAGTCCTACAGCATGAAATGGAGATACTTGGCAGTGTTGTGGCTTCTCCAATAACCAGTAGTCAGAGGGAATTTTCAAAGTTACCCAGACACAATACCGTGTACAAACGATCTGCTTTTTATTGATCGATTTCTTCAGTGTTTATTAATTTTTTGAGGCAGTGTTTTTCTGTTGCCCAGGCTAGAGTGCTGTGATTACCATAGCTCACGGCAACCTCAAACTCCTGGACTCAAATAATCCTCCTGCCTCAACTTCCCAAGTAGCTGGGACTATATGTGTGCACTGCAGCACCAGAGCCGTGTTTCTATTTTTAGTTGTGATGGGGTCTCCCTCTTACACAGGTTGCCTCTCAGAGTGCTAGGATTACAAGCATGAGCCACTGCACCCAGCCTGATTTGGGTCAACATTTGTTCAGTCTTGGTGGTGGGTACTTGGAGGTTTACTCTATTCGCTTCTATATATTTTCTAGATGTTTGAATATTTCATATATTTTTAAAAAGCAATGCAAAGGAGAAATGGTCTCCCTTTTATTTTTTATTTATTTATTTTTGAGACAGAGTCTCACTTTGTTGCCCTCTGTCATAGCTCACAGCAACCTGAAACTCCTGGGCTCAAGTGATTCTCTGGTCTCATCCTCCCAAGTAGCTGGGACCACAGGTGCCCAGCACAATGCCCGGCTATTTTTAGAGATGGGGTCTCCCTCTTGCTCAGGCTGGTCTTGAACTCCTGAGCTCAAGCAATCCATCCATCTCAGCATACCAAAGTGCTAGGAAACAGGCGTCAGCCACCGCACCCAGCAATGGTTTCCCTTTTAAATCCTGGACATAATCATTACTACCATTTTTGTAGTTTACTTATAGCTTTTTTTAGAAAAAAAAAAATTAGGATCACATTCTACATTGACTTTGCATGCTGCATTTTTCACTCTTTAGAACGCATTCCTAGGAATGGAATTGCTACATCAAACTGCAAGCACATTTTCTAATTTGTTAGACAGCATCTGATAACTCCAAAGGCAATACGAAAAATGTCTGAGGGAGTCTGTTCTCCTACATCCTTGCTGATAGGGACAAAAACCAGAAACTTCTAATTTGCATTTCTCTCCTTATCAGTAACGTTGAGCAGCGCCCGATACAATTTTGTTAGACATCTTTATTTTCCTGTGAATTGTCTGTGTATAGCTTTGCCTTTTTCTATTGGGTTACTTGCTTTTTAAATAAATTATACCCTCCCTTCATCCAGATTCTCCCATTGTTGACTTTTGCCACATTCATTTCATCATTCTCTCTGTATATTATTTTTTCTCTTACTCATTTGAGAGTCAGTGTAGACATGAACCTCCTGAGTACTTACTTCAGTGTAGTGTACGTTTCCTAAAAACGGGAACACCCTTATATAACTATAATCTAATCACCAGATCAGGAGATTCGACATTGATACAGCACCATGACCTAACCCACAGACCTGATCTAGTTGTCTCAATTTACTTTAAACATATGGTGAGCCTTTTTTTATGTCACTTAAATTCAAAGATACCATTTCCAATGTTGAATGACATTTTATCACATACATATACCATAATTTACTAACCATTTTTGCTGGCTACTGTTAATATTTTTACTTGCATAAATAATACCACTGTAAACACAGATGTCCCATGAGTTTTGTATTGCATCCTGTTAACACTTGCACACACCAGAGCTGGCAGCTCTGAGAGGATCCGTGTTTATGGCATGTCTTAGGGGTACTGGGCTGGGCTATTGTGATCCCATTAAAGAATATACAGACAGGTCCCTGCCCCCTCCCAACTCTTTCTCTTTCCAACCCCTCTCTCTTGCTTCTGATTTTAGAAACATTTCAGATTTCTGCTGGGAGCCTTGCTTTGTGCTGCCCTTGTGTGTGGTCTTCTTTCAGCCGGGCAGTATTGTGGGTGCACTGGGATGCTGGGTTCCCATGTCTCTTGTCCATTGTGCTTTGCATTTTCCAGACATTCCTTGCAAGTGCTTTCCACTGGTGGTGCCTTCCTGGCCCTTGATGATGGATTGATATGCGCCTTAGTCTGTTGGGGCTGCTGTAGCAAAATACCATAGACTGGGTGGCTTATAAACAACAGGAATTTATCGTATATACTCGAGTATAAGCTGAGTTTTTTCGGCACAAAATTTGTGCCGAAAAACCCGAACTTTGTGCCAAAAAAACTCGGCTTATACTCGAGTACATACGGTATTTCTCATGGTTCTAGAAAAACCCAAATTTTGTGCCAGGAAAAACTCGGCTTATACTCGAGTATATATGGTATTTCTCATGGTTCTAGAAGCTGGGAAGTCCAAGATCAAGGCAGGGCAGATTTGGAGTTTGGTGAGCGTCCACTTCTCCTTCATAGAGGGAGCTTTCTCACTGTGCTCACATGGTAGAAGTTGAAAAGCTGTTCTCAGGGACCTGTTTTATAAGGATATTAATCTCATTCAGGAGGGCTCTGTCCCCATGATCTAATCATCTCCCAAAGGCTTCTACCTCCTACTATCATCATATCGGTGATTAAGTTTTAAAAACAAACACTTAGACCAAAGCAATGTGTATGCTTTGGCAGCTTGGCAGTTGCTCACTTCTTCAGAATAGACTCCTGACAGATAAAGTACAGGGTCAAAGTATTTGAGTCATAGTTCTGGGAAGAAAACACCTGCTATCCTCCACCCAGCAGGCTGGGAGGGGCTCATCTCCCTCCACCCTGGTTAGCATTTGCTTCTTTCCTGGCTATGGGAGTCACTTTGACCTCACTGAGGATACTGTTTGAGTACAAACTGTGCTCTCATTATTTTAATTTGTATTTCTTTGTCCATGAAAAGCAATTTTTTTTTTTTTTTTTTTTTTTTTTTTGACAGAGCCTCAAGCTGTCGCCCTGGGTAGAGTGCTGTGGCATCACAGCTCACAGCAACCTCCAACTCCTAGGCTTAAGTGAGTTGCCACTTGCCTCAGCCTCCTAAGTAGCTGGGACTACAGGCACACGCCACAATGCCTGGGTATTTTTTGGTTATAGTTGTCATTGTTGTTTGGCAGGCCCCGGCTGGATTTGAACCCGCCAGCTCAGGTGTATGTGGCTGGTGCCTTAGCCGCTTGGGCTACAGGCGCCGAGCCAGCAATTATTTTTAGCTTGAAAAAACACTTAAAGAAATACAATTTTTAAAAAATGTGTGGTAGGCCAGGTATGGTGGCTCATGCCTATAATCCTAGCACTCTGGGACTCTGAGGTGGATCCCTTAAGCTCAGGAGTTCAAGACCAGCCTGAGCAAGAGTGAGACCCCATCTGTACCCAAAACAGAAAAATTAGCCAGGCATTGTGGTAGGTGCCTGTAGTCTCAGCTACTGGGGGGCACTAAGGCAGAAGGATTGCTTGAACTCAGGAGTTTAAGTTTGCTGTGGGCTATGACGACACCACTGCACTCCAGTCTGGGCAACAGAGTGAGACTCTGTCTGAAAAAACAAAATGTATGGTAAAGTACACATAGTATAAAATGAACAGTATTAACCATTTTAAGTGACATCTAACCATTTGAGCTCAGTGGCATTAGATACATTTGCATTTTTGTGCAGCCATCACCACCATCCATCTCTAGAACTTTTTCACTTTCCACACTGAAACTCTGCCCCCATTAAACACTAACTCCCCCTTCTCTCTTCCTCCAGCCTCTGGCAAGCCACCATTATATTTTATGTCTCTGTGGATGAAATGTACTTTTTTTTTTTTTTTTTAATGTATTGACTATTCACATTTCTTTACCTGTGAATTCTTTATAACTATCCTTAGCCTATTTTTTTATTTGGGACATTCGTATTTTTCTCATTCATCAGGAAGAATTTGCTAGGAAAACTGAACACTCATATAATTATATAAGAGTATAACAAGTGGATCAATGATTATTAGTTTTTTAAGCATTGTTAAAAGGTTAGTGGTTTCTCTCTGCCTGGTCCTTACTCCTGAGAAATTTGCCTTCTTTTGCCCCCTCCTGGCTGCTAAGTCAATTTCTCCAAACAGTTCCCTTAGAAATGGGCTGGGCAGGTCTCTGCTGGGAGCTGGGCGCCCCCTCTCGTCCATCCTAAGAATCGTGGTTGTCTGGGTCTAGAGCAGGGGTCCTCAAACTTTTTAAACAGGGGGCCAGTTCACTGTCCCTCAGATCGTTGGAGGGCCAGACTATAGTTTAAAAAAAAAAACTATGAACAAATTCCTATGTACACTGCACATAACTTATTTTGAAGTAAAAAAACAAAATGGGAACAAATACAATATTTAAAATGAAGAACAAGTAAAGTTAAATCAACAAACTTACCAGTATTTCAATGGGAACTATGGGCCTGCTTTTGGTTAATGAGATACTCAACGTTCGGTTCCATATTTGTCACTGCTAGTCGTAACAAGTGATGCAAGTGTGCAG